>JAHIAM010001359.1:0-20229 GCA_021605205.1 Aegilops longissima | reverse complement strand
ATCATATCGAAGTGAGGGCTCCGGAGAAAGTATTAACGAGAACCTAAAGTTACTTTTGTTTTTAGCATAATCATTTAACCCGTAGAAGAGAGCTCGAGTCCCGTGAGTAAAGGTCGAGGAGTAAAAGATCCTAGTACCACCCGATGGCGACGGGGCCCAAGCACACAGCCAAGTTAGTAAAAGTTTTTGCAATGTCTAGACTCGACTTCGCCAAGGAGTTGGAAGGGGATTCTACAGAATGGGCTCGATATAATTCAGACGCCTCGATTCAATCGGACACTAATCATGCACGCAAATGTGTACGATCAAGATCGGACTCACGGAAGATATCACAACACAACTCTAGAAATAAAATAAGTCATACAAGCATCATAATACAAGCGGGCCTCGAGGGCTCAATACAAGTGCTCGATCATAGACGAAGTCAGCGGAAGCAACAATATCTGAGTACGATATAAGTTAAACAAGTTTGCCTTAAGAAGGCTAGCACAAACCGATACAGATCGAAGAGGAGCAGGCCTCCCGCCGGGATCCTCCTAGGTCACTCCCGGTCGCCGCGGGCTGCACGTAGTAGTAGGCACCCTGCAGTAGTAGTCGCCATAGGCGGTGGCCCCTGCCCCGGCCCATCGTCGTTGCAGCAATCGAGTAGAGGTAGGGGGAAAAGGGGAACAAGGCAACCGTGAGTACTCATCCAAAGTACTGCAAGCAAGGAGCTACACTACTATGCATGGATATATGTAAGGGCCATAACAAGGACTGAATGCAGAATGCCGTTAAAAGAGGGGATAGTTAGTCTTAACGAAGACTACGCTCGACACCTGCCTTGCAACGTAGGAGAGGACGATCCAAGTCCTCCAAACATCACATAGCAAATCCTACCCGCGATCCCGCCATATCCCGAGCAGAGCGACCACCGTTGTATCCGCACTTGGAAGGGTGTGTTTTATCAAGTATTCGTTCTAGTTGTCATAAGCTCAAGGTACAACTCCAAGTCGCCCTTATCAAGATCACGGCTATCCAATAGATTAATCACCGCAGGGTGCACCATCTTACCCAAAGACGCTTGATCCCATTTGGCCGGACACACTTTCCTCGGTCATGCCCGCCGGAAGATCAACACGCCGCAGCCCCACCTAGGCACAAAGAGAGGCCAACACGCGTTCAAACCTGGCGCAGGGTCCGGCCCATCGCCTCGAAAGCACACCTGATGTTATGCGACGCGCCGAAAGCCTAGCCCATCAGCGCTCCAACAATCCGCGCACCCGCCGTCACGACGCCCGGCAAGCTTCGCCGATACCACGACGCCGGATACCCATAACTACTCCCGCGAGATGGTTAGTGCGATAAGCTCAGAGCCAACCCGATCAAATACCAAGACCTCGTTGCTGCGTTAAGAATCGCGAACGCCTAACAGGGCAGGCCCACTCTCCTAGGCGGTCTCAATCGCCTGCCGCTCCGCCTCAAAGATCCACTGCGGTGCTCCATCACCACCCGACTTTAGTTCTCACATGTATCATGTATAAGATATAGTATATACCCGTGATCAACTCCCCGAGTGATCACGGCCCGATAGTATAGCACGGCAGACGGACAAGAAAGTAGGGCCAAGATGAAAGTACTAGCATCCTATACTAAGCATATAGGATTGCGTAAGGTAACAATTGGTTACAGACAAACTGCAGCAAAGATAGGAGTATCCGCAAGAATATGCTATACTACTCTAATGCAAGCAATAGAGAAGAGTAGGCGATATCCGGTGATCAAGGGGGGGCTGGTTGCTCGCAAGAGAGAGGGGTCCAACCCGTAGTCAAACCAGGCAAAGCAGTGGTCTCGAGTTCATCAAGAGAAGAGGGGAAGAAACAATAAATATAAAGCAGGCATAGCATCACAAAGTATAACAAGGCAAATAGCTGTGTCGATGACCTAACATATGGCTACACGATATAGGTGAGGGGAATTCAACCGAATGTATTCGGTTCCGGACTGTGTCAAACAGATGACCGAGGGGAAAGTTCCATGTTCAGCATGCTAGAGCATGTGACAGATGAACGGATCTCATATTCGGGTTCGCTGGATTTTTCTGAGCAACATGTAAAAAACGTTTTCATCCGAAAGCGGTTTAATTTCGATGAATTAACGGGTTCAAAGCATTTTCTGGAATTACTGAGATTCTGCTAAGTCCTCAGTTTTAAACATCACCTGCTGTTTTCAAAAGGCTATAACTATTGTTCTGTCCAACCTATGGGTTAGTGCCTTATATCAATCTTGAGCAATTTTCTGTGATCTACATGACAGAATCAAGTCCATCTACATTAGTGTCCATTTGCTTGCTCAAATCTTTGTTTGAAAAGTGCTACTGAAGTCAATTCCAGAATCTGCCAGTTCTTCCGTTAACAGAACATAGACTTTTGTCATTTTTATAGGAATTAATCTAGGCGCTTTTGAATTTGGTTCAATGGAAAGAATTGAACCCCTGTGTACTACACGCATTATGAATTTTACTCATTAACTTTTGTTTAGGTGCTGTTTAGGGCCGGAAGAGGCTAGTTAGTAAAAGTTGCAAAGATTACTGCTACAGTAACTGAATGTTACTGTAGCAGGAGAGCAGCAGCCGAGCGCAGCGGGCAGAGAGCAACAGCGGCGCGGGCGAGGCCGGGCCAAGGCGGGCGAGGCCAGAGGTGGGCGCGCCACACTCAGAGCACACACACACCGCACGCACATCGCCAAGACACACACTGCACGCACGCACAACACGTACACACATGCACGGCCGCCGGCCATGGCCAGCAGTAGCAGGTTAGCAGCAGCGGCCGCAACGGGCAGCGGCACGCGCCGCACGGGGCAGCCTGGTCAGAGGTGGAGCGGGCACATCCACGGCGCGGCAGTGCACGCCGGGCGTGGCTGGCGAAAGCAGCGGAGAGGAAGGCTGGGGCGAGGCCACGCAAGGAAGGCGCGGGAGCCCGCGGCTGAGCGGGAGTTGAGCTCCGGCCCGCTAACGTGGAGGAGCGCGCGACGAAAGCCAGAAATAGCAATAACAGCAGCATCACGCAAGCGCCAGTAGCAACGGCAGAGCATCGCAAGGAACTGCAGGGCACGACGCAGACGCTGAACTACGGCCATGGCAGCCACCTGCTCACAGCGATCACGATGAGGGATCCGAGACCGGGTGAGGGGGATCTGGAGGAGAAGCTCACCGGGAGGCACAAGGGGGCCCGTGACGGCTTAGTAGCTGCAGGCTTGCCGAATCGCCGAGATTTGCCGCACCGAGGAAGAAGAGGGTGGCCAAGGGCGGCGGGCTCCGCTCGAGGTCGTGGACGAAGAGGAAGCTGTAAGACGATGGCGATTCTCCGGTGCATTCTAGCCAGCGGAGGTCAGGTCGCTGATGACGATGGCTATGGCAGCAAGCAGGCCGCCGCCGAACAAATCGAGAGAACGAATGAGAGGGAGAGCGATTGGGCGGGTTAGTTCAGAGGGAGGAGGCGGCTGCCCTTCTTATCCACAGGAGAGAGCGGGATGACCTCCACGGGACCAGGGCGCCATGGGATGGTTGCCACGATCCCCCGCCTCCTGAGCGAGGTTGGGGATGAGGTGGAGGTGGCTGCCCAATGTTGTTAGACGGGCCAGTGCACAAAGGCACTAGAGCCCATTAACACATAGTAGTTAGGCCTTTCCCTTTATTTTATTTTACACTGATTGCAGAATCTGTTTGTAATAGTTTGAGCTGTTAATTGGTCTTTGTAAAATGTGAACTTGGCCACATAAATACATTACAATATTTGGCACTACCACAAAAGTTTGGTAGGAGTTTGAATTGATTTGGATTTTTCACAAATGGAAAAGTATAAGAAAAGGGTGATTTGAACTATTTTAATTTCCAAGGAAATTAAATATCTCAAATGATGTTGAATCATTCATGACAATTAGTTAGCTTAATATTTTCAACCCACCACACATTTTTACTTGACAGTTTGAAGAAATAAGAATTTGACTTGTTTTAAATTTGAATTTGACCTGTGTTTGAAACAAGTGGGTTTAGCAAGAGTAACAAGTGGTGACATGGCATCATTAATAGAGGATTATTGTAGCTTAATTATCCAGCCACACCCCGTGACTCACAGATTCTACCAAAACAGTTGCGGTGTTCCGATGATGCTGCAGGTGACGATCCGAGCTCAAGTGGGAGTTCGACGAGAACGTGGTCGTTACTATGTGTCTTTTCCGGATGATCAGAGTGGTGCTGGGACGATCGGGATCTGTGTAGCATTTGGGGTATCTTTTTATTTTGGTTCTGTAGTCGACCTTGAGTGTACTCAATGATGGATGTTTATTTGTGTATTGTGAAGTGGCTACCGAAGCCAACTATGTATCTTTCCTTATGTATTACATGGGTTGTGTGAATACCTCACTTATGACATTGCTTTCAATGCGTTATGCTCTAAGTCGCGGCTCTCGACATCGGGAGATATAGCCGATCGGGCGCTATGTTGGTAATCAGAGCCTTCCCACTTAGGAGCTCCCTACTTGATTGTTTGTCACGTTGTTGAGTCTAGAATGGAAAAATTTTTGAGTCTTAGGATATATATATCGGAGAGTAGGATTCTTTACTCCCCACCCTTCGTCGCTGTGAGGTCTCCGACGAGAGTTTTGATTTCTTCTCCTCAAATTTCACTAAAAATTTTTAGGATTACGCTGGTATCTTGGGATCGTTCGATGGTTTTGTGACGAGAACATTGTTCTTGGTGCCCCGACATTTAGGGTTGTAAAGTGTCCCGGGAGTTGAGCTCCAGGTGTTGTTGTCACAATTTTATCGCTGCGCTCGAATACCGAGTTTTTCCGACATCAAATCTCTTTTGTGCAGCTTGTTGGTGAGATAACCTCGATAACCCAAGATCGGGCGAAAAGGGAGTATTGCCATGACTTGTATAACGGATGTTTTTCGGTCGAGGTACACGATTTCCGAGGATTTCTTGGTTATGTGTTGACGGATGGATACAGCTGGATCTAGGTATTGTTAGTTTGGGTGATATATTTTGTGTCCTGTATCACCAACACCGATTGCATAACCGTAAAGTTTCGAGTTTATAGGTGGGATTCAAGTAGCTCCAGCATTTCTTCCCGCAGATATTTGTTCGTGATTGGGTAATCCTTACCACTTATTTGTTCCACCTTTTTGTTATTTTTTCATCAACCCCTATTCAAGTGGCTTCTCACCTTAATGGACGTGTGATGTTTAACTTGAATTCATTCGCTCATTCTTGTTCAATGTTTATTGTGAAGACTATATGTTGCAATTTCTATCCGCTGATTCTACTTATCTATTTGTCTATCAAAGGACTAACGGATGTCACCTCTTCAGATGGCTCCGCCAACGCTCAATCCGGATCGCAATGATGGGGATCACGAACCTCCACCTCCACCTCCGCCCCGAGGCCTCGGCAAGCTATCATGGCAGCCACCAATGCCAATGCTCGATGATTTTGCAGCTCTTGCAAGAACGCACTCAGGGGCAAGGCGTCAAGGAAATCAAGGTCAAGGCAACAACCAGCCACACTTTGCTACTTCACCGGGCTCGCTAATCAGCCAAGTCTTTCGCCAGGTTGAGGCCACGACGCCGACGATTGGCTTGTGGACATCTCGAAGCATTTTGATTGTAGCAATGTCGCACCCGAGGATTTTGTCAAGTTTGCATCGCTTCAACTCAAGGATCAAGTCAGCCGAGTGGTACCAATACAAAGATTCCAGAGGAGGTCGTGGTCATTCGATGAGTTCCGCCGGATTTCGTGAGCTCACCACATTCAAAAGTGTTGTTGAGAGGCGCGAGGAGTTCCGCATCTAAAGCAAGGCAACATGTCTGGTACCAATACATATCAGGGCCCAAACTCGCTGCTTTTGCTAAGCAAGACGACTGATGAAAAGAGTATGATCTATCAATTCAGAGGTGGTCCGAGAAGATCTGCAATTAGCTTGTGCTTTTTGAGCCGATAAGTATGATGAATTCTACAACATGGCACTCAAGCAAGAAGCTGCCCACCAAATGTGAGGCTTCTAAGAAAAGAATCGTGGATGCAGCTCAGTCTTCTTCCTCTCAAGTGGCAGCTAAGCAGAGAAGTTCTACCTTCCTCCTCCTCCGCTCCGCCACCTTATCAGAAGAACTCGTGGTCGGGATCTTCCCACCCACCCAACCTGGCTATCAACAAGTCTAATTCTCAAGCTCCAAGGTCAAGTGCTCTTACCACCGTCCGCCTTCCGAGGTGACTTGCAACAAATGTCGCCAGAAAGGTCACTATGCTAACAAGTGCTCAACCAAAGGCGCTCCGCCTCCTCCCTGTGAAATCTTCCAGCAATGCAGTGGTCAAGCATAATCCAAAGTCCTGCAAAGGTGAACATGATGAATGCAGCTCAAGCAGGGATTCTTCCGATGTGATTATGGGTAATCTCTCAATGATATTCTGCAAAAGTCTTATTTGATACCGTGCATCGCTTTGTTTCATGTCTAGATCATTTGTTGCAAAGCATGATTTCATTTCGAGATGTTGAAAACCCTTGGGAGTTGTTTCTCCAAATTTCTCTATGAGGGCTACCACAAGGATTCTAGATGTTTCATCAAGATGGGCGATTATAGATTTGTCTAAACCAATTGTTCTCGGTGACTGGATATTGATCTTATTCTTGGATGGATCGTTTATCAGACAAAGCTCAGCTTGATTGTGCTGCTGTGGAATTCAATTGACTCACTATTCTAATGATGTGATCATCTATGCCGCCGTGATGAAACCATTCTTCTGTTGTTTTCTCAATGAGAAGGGCTTAACTGTATGCTATCTCTATTCCAATAAGCTTGTGAGTACCAAGATGTCTTTCTAGAAGAGCTCCGGTGCCTCCTCATCGCCGCTTGAGTTCGCATCGATCTTGAGCCCGCATCAACCTCGCTTGCAAGGCCCATACAAGCTTGGACCCGATGAGCTGAAGGAATTGAAGAAGCAACGATGAACAAGAGCGCCTGGTTTGATCGCACGAAGTTCATCTCCTTGGGGTTGTGGTGTTCTTTTGTCCGTAAGAAGGATGGCACGGACCGACTTTTGCATCGACACGGCCCATGAATAAGAAGACAATCAAGAACAAGTATCCACTTCCCAACATCAATGAGCTTTTCGAGCAACTCAAAGGTGCTAAAGTGTTCTCCAAGCTTGACCTTCAGGGTTATCAGATTCGATTCGTGAACAAGATATTCCCAAGACAGATTCGTAACAAGCTTTGGTTCTTATGAATATACTGTCATGTCTTTCGCCTCGCCAATGCTCCTCCAACTTTCTCTCGATGATGAATTTCATCTTCAACCCTACACCAATGAATCGCCTTTGGTCTATCTTGATGATATTTTGGTCTTCCAAGAATAAGAAGGATCATGCCAAACATTTGCGATTGGTGCTAGACAAGCTCGAGAGTATCAATTGCTAAGTTCTCCAAATGTGAATTTTGGCTTGATGAAGTGCTTTATCTTGGTCATATCATATCTCAAAGGTATCGTGTTAATCCCAGAAGGTGTCTGCAATTGTGAATTGGGAACCTCCTATCGTCAAGCAGCTCCTAGCTTCTTGGTCTTGCAAGCTATTGTCAAGATTCGCTGAGAATTTCTCCAAGATTGCAAAGCCTCTTTCCAACCACCTCCGTAAGCATGTGAAGTATGTCTGGTCTCCTCGAAAGACGTTGCTTTCTTATTACCCTCAAAGAGAAACTCGCACAGCTCCCCGCTAACTCCTCCCGATGATCCAAGCCATTTGAAGTTTTCAGGATGCTTCTTCAAGGTCTCGTGTCGTGTTAATGCAAGAGAAGAGAGTTGTGGCTTATACCTCTCGCTGAAGCTCAACGAGAAGAACTACCCCACTCACGATCTTGAGTTGGCGGCAGTTGTCCATGCATTGATAACATGGAGACATCTCTTGTTGGGAAGGAAAGTGGACATTTTCACCGATCACAAGAGTCTCAAGTATATCTTCACTCAACCCAACCTCAACCTCAAGCAGACTCGATGGGTCGAAATGATTCAAGAGTACAACCCAAGTATTGAATATACCCGCAAGGCCAATGTCATTGCATGCTTTGAGCAGAAGGCCATCGCACAGCCTATCTCAAGCCCTTCCAACCGGATCTCTGTGAAGCTTCCGCAGCTGAATCTTCAAGTTGTTCCTCAAGGCTTCTTTTGCCAACCTCATAGTCCTCCTACTTTGAAAGATCAGATTCGTGGAGGCTCAACTTCGGATGCCATGGTGAAAAGGTGAAACGTGGTATCGACAAGGGCATTTCCAAATACAAGTGCTTCCACGCTGATGACAAAGATATACTTTTCTTCGAGGACCGGATTGTGGTTCTAAGGGTGATCTAAAAGTCATTATGAACGAGGCTCACAGCGCTTCTATCCATTCATCCCGAAGTACGAAGATGTACCATGACCTCAAGCAGTCATATTGGTGGACTGAATGAAGCAGAAATTGCTCAATTCGAATGAATGTGATGTCCGCAGAAGAGTGAAAGAGAACACCAAAGACCAGCTGGTCTCCTTCAACCTCTTGCTATTCCGTAATGGAAGTTTGATCATATTGAAATGGACTTCGGACTGGTTTTCCAAAGTCCAAGCGTGGAAATGATGCTATCTTCGTTGTAATTGACAAGCTTACTAAAGTGGCTCATTTTCTTCCTATCAAAGAATCTATCACAGCAGCTCAGTTGGCAGAGCTATACACCTCAGTGATTGTCTCCCTTGCACGGCATTCCGCAAGTGATCTCTTCGCACTGCAGCATCTTTACCTCCAAGTTATGGGATTCTTTTTCAAGGCCATGGGCACCAACATTCTGCTTCAAAGACAGCCTTTCCATCCTCAAACAAGTGGCCAAGTCGAGCGAGTAAATCAAACTTGAAGAAATGCTCAGGCTTGTGTCATTTCTTTCGTATGAAGGGAAGATTGTCTTCCATATGCCGAAGTTCTCCTACAACAACAGCTTCCAAGCGTAGTTCGGCAAGGCCCCATTCGAATTTCTATGGCGAAAGTGCAGATTCTCTCAATTGGTCCGAGATGTGAACGCCAACTTGGCAATGACTTGATCACGTAAGTAAGAGATGCAAGGTCATTCGTGAGAATATCAAAGCCGCCGCAATCGCCATGTAAGAGCTATTATGATGATAAGCACCGTGATGTGGCTTTTGAAATCGGAGACCATGTCTACTCCGCTGCCTCCAATGAAAGGCACTGCCGCTCGGTATCAAAGGAAGCTTGCCTCAGATATCGAAGGAAATATGCCCTAGAGGCAATAATAAATTTATTATTTATTTCCTTATTTCATGATAAATGTTTATTATTCATGCTAGAATTGTATTAACCGAAACATAATACATGTGTGAATACATAGACAAACAAGATAGTCACTAGTATACCTCTACTAGACTAGCTCATTAATCGAAGATGGTTATGTTTCCAACCATAGACATGTGTTGTCATTTGATTAATGGGATCACATCATTAGGAGAATGATGTGATTGACATGACCCATTTCGCTAGCTTAGCACTTGATCGCTTAGTATGTTGCTTATGCTTTCTTCATGACTTATACAAAGTTCCTGCAACTATGAGATTATGCAACTCCCATTTACCGGAGGAACACTTTGTGCTACCAAACGCTACAACGTAAATGGGTGATTATAAAGGTACTCTACAGGTGTCTCCAAAAGTATATGTTGAGTCATGAATCGAGATTAGGTTTTGTCATCCGATTGTTGGAGAGGTATTCTGGCTTCTCTCGTAATACACATCACATAAGCCTAAAGCATTACAACTAATGAGTTAGTTGTGAGATGATGTATTACGGAACAGTAAAGAGATCCCAACAAGATTGAACTAGGTATTGGATACCGACGATCGAATCTCGTAAGTAACATACCGATGACAAAGGGAACAAAGTATGTTGTTATGCGGTTTGACCGATAAAGATCTTCGTGAGAATATGTAGGAGCCAATATGGGCATCCAGGTTCCGCTTATTGGTTATTGACAGAGAATGGTTCTAGGTCATGTCTACATAGTTCGAACCTCGAGGGTCCGCACGCTAACGCTTCGGCGACGCTCATTATGAGTTTATAAGTATTGATGTACCGAAGGTTGTTCGAGTCCCTGATGTGATCACGACATGACGAGGAGTCTCAAATGGTCGAGACATAAAGATTGATATATTGAAGCCTACATTTGACATCGGAAATGTTCCGAGGAAATCGGAATTTATCGGAGTACCGGAGGTTACCGAACCCCGGAACTATATGGGCATAGTGGGCCTTGGTGGAAAGGAGAAAGGCCAGCCTAGGTGGTCCAAGGCCCCTTCCCCTAGTCCTACTAGGACTAGGAAAGGTGGGCCGCCCTCTCTCTCTTTCCCTCCAGGAATCCTATTCCAACTAGAATTGAGGGGAATCCACTCCTGAGGAGTAGGACTCCCGCCCTCTAGGGCCGCCCCTCCCCTTGGCTCCTTTATATAGGGGGGGGGCACCCAAGACACAAGTTGATCTACGGATCGCCTTAGCCGCAGTGCCCTCCACCATATTCCACTTCGTCATATTGTCGCAGAGCTTAGGCCTCCGCCGGAGAAGTCATATCGTCGGAGCTTAGGCGAAGCCCCGCCGGTGGAGCATCATCATCGCCACCACGCTGTCGGTCGACGGAACTCATCCCGACACTTTGCTGGATCGGAGTCCGGGATCGCCATCGAGCTGAACGTGCGTAACCCGGAGGTGCCGTGACGCTCGGTGCTTGGATCGGTCGGATCGTGAAGACGACGACACACATCAACCGCTTGTTATAACGCCCGCCGGTTCACGAGGGTACGTGGACGACACTCTCCCTCTCGCTATGCCATCACCATGGTCTTATGAGCGAGATTTTTTTTGAAATTACTACGCTCCCAAAAAGGGCATCCGAGCCTGGTTTTATGCATTGATGTCATGTGCACGAGTAGAACACAAGTGAGTTGTGGGTGATATAAGTCATACCGCTTACCAGCATGTCATACTTTGGTTCGGGCGGTATTGTGGAGATGAAGCGCCCGACCGACATTACGCCAGACGCTTACGCGAGACTGGTTTCACCGCCCGAGCACTCGCTGTTAAAGGTGACCGGGGGTGTCTCTCTCACTTTAGTTGAACTGAAAGCGGCTACGCCGTCCTGCGAAGGTTAAAACAGCACCAACTTGACAAACTATCGCTGTGGTTTTGATGCGAGGTAAGAACGGTTCTTGCTCAGCCCGTAGCAGCCACGTAAAACTTGCAACAACAAAGTAGAGGACGCCTAACTTGTTTTTGCGGCATGTTGTGATGTGATGTGGTCAAGACGTGATGCTATATTTTATTGTATGAGATGATCATGTTTTGTAACCGAAGTTATCGGCAACGCAGGAGCCATATGGTTGTCGCTTATTGTATGAAATGCAACGCCATGTAATTGCTTTACTTTATCCAAGTAGTAGCGATAGTCGAGAAGCAATAGTTGGCTAGACGACAACGATGCTACGATGGAGATCAAGGTGTCGCTACGGTGACGATGGTGATCATGATGCTCAGAGATGGAGATCACAAGCACAAGATGATGATGACCATATCATATCACTTATATTGATTGCATGTGATGTTTATCCTTTATGCATCTTATCTTGCTTTGATTGACGGTAGCATTATAAGATGATCTCTCACTAAAATTATCAAGAAGTGTTCTCCGAGTATGCACCATTGCTAAAAGTTCAGAGTACCTGCACACCACGTGATGATCGGGTGTGATAAGTTCTACGTCCATCTACAACGGGTGCAAGCCAGTTTTGCACACGGAATACTCAGTTTAAACTTGACGAGCCTAGTATATGCAGATATGGCCTCGAACACGGAGACCGAAGGTCGAAATGAATCATATAGTAGATATGATCAACATAGTGATGCTCACCATTGAAACTACTCCATCTCACGTGATGATCGGACATGGTTTAGTTGATTTGGATCACGAATCACTTAGATGACTAGAGAGATGTCCTAAGGGGTTTTTAAATATGATTAATTGAACTTAAATTTATCATGAACTTAGTCCCGGTAGTATTTTGCAAATTATGTTGTAGATCAATAGCTCGCTTGTTGCTTCCCTATGTTTTTATATGTGTTCCTAGAGAAAATTGTATTGAAAATGTTAGTAGCAATGATGCGGATTGATCCGTGATCCTGAGGTTTATCCTCATTGCTGCACGTAAGAATTATGTCCTTAATGCACCGCTAGGTGACAGACCTATTGGCAGAGCAGATGCGACGTTATGAACGCTTTTAGCTCAATATGATGACTACTTGATAGTTTAGTGCACCATACTTAACGCTTAGAATCGGGACTTCAAAGCGCTTTTGAACGCCATGGACCATATGAGATGTTCCAGGAATTGAAGTTAATATTTCAAGCAAATACCCGAGTTGAGAGATATGAAGTCTCCAACAAGTTCTATAGCTAAAAGATGGAGGAGAATCGCCAACTAGTGAGCATGTGCTCAGATTGTCCGGGTACTTCAATCGCTTGAATCAAGTGGGAGTTGATCTTCCAGATAAGATAGTGATTGAAGAATTTAGTCACCATCACCAAGTTAGTAGAACTTGGATGAACTATAGTATGCAAGGGATGATGAAAACGATTCTCAGCTCTTCGTGATGTTGAAATCAAAGGTAGAAATCAAGAAAGAGCATCAAGTGTTGATGATTGACAAAGACCACTAGTCTTAAGGAAAAGGCAAAGGGAAGAAGGGAACTTAAGAAGAACGGCAAGCAAGTTGTTGCTCGAGTGAAGAAGCCCAAGTCCGGATCTAAGCCCTGAGACTAAGTGTTTTGCTACAATGGAACTGGTCACGAAGCGGAACTACCCCAAGTATTTGGCGGATAAGAAGGATGGCAAAGTAAACAAGGGTATATTTGATATACGGTTATTGATATGTGCTTTACTAGTGTTTATAGTAGCCCCGAGTATTTGATACTTGTTCGGTTTAAGATTAGTAACTCAAACAGGAGTTACGAATAAAAGAAACTAGTTGAAGGGCAGAACGATGAGTGTTGGAAGTAGTTCCAAGATTGATATGATCATCATCGCACACCCCTATACTATCGGGATTAGTGTTGAACCTAAATAAATGTTATTTGGCGCTTATGCTGAGCATGGATATGATTTGATCATGTTTATTGCAAACGGTTATTCATGTGTTAGAGAATAATTATTGTTCTGTTTACATGAATAAAACCTTCTATGGTCATACACCCAATGAAAATGGTTTGTTGGATCTCGATCGTGTAACATATTCATAATATTGAAACCAAAAGATGTAAAGTTAATAATGATAGTGCAATTTATTTGTGGCACCGCCGCTTAGGGTCATATCGGTGTAAAGCGATTAGAAACTCCATAAAGATGGATTTTCAAATCACTTGGTTATGAATCGCTTGATGCTTGCAACCGCCTTTTGGGCAAGATGACTGAAACTCCGTTGTTCGAATAATGGAATGAGCAACAAACTTGTTAAATAATACATACCGATGTATGCGATCCAATGAGTGTTGATGCTCGGGGCAAGTATCGTTATTTTCTGACCTTTCAAAGATAATTTGAGCAGATATGGGTATATCTACTTGATGAAACATAAGTCTGAAATAATTGAAAGGTTCAAAGAATTTCAGAGTGAAGTGGAAAAATCATCGTAACATAAAAATAAAGTTTCATGATCTGATCACGGAGACAATATTTGAGTTACGAAGGGTCTTCAATTAAAATAATGTGGAATAGTTTCAGGTCACGCCACCCGAACACCACAATGTTATGGTGTGTCCGAACGTCAGAATCGACTTTATTGGATATGATGCGATCAATGATGTCTCTTACCGATTTACCAATATCGCTTTTGGGTTATGCATTAGAACAGCTGCATTCACGCTTAATAGGGAACCATCTAAACCGCTGAGATGACACCGATGAACTATGGTTTAACAAAAAACCTAAGTTCGCTTTAAAGTTTGAATTGTGATGCTTATGGAAAAAGTTTTCACCGATAAGCTCAACTCAAATCGAAAAGTGCCTTTCATAGAATACCCAAAGGTAACTATTGGGTACACCTTCTATCACAGATCCGGAAAGCAAGATTTTTTGTTAAGATGGATCCCTAGAGAAGAAGTTTCCTTAAAGAAGTGAGGAGGAAAGTAGAACTTGATGAGGTTATTGTACCTTCCCCTTATTGGAGAGTAGTTCATCACAAAATCAGTTCAAGTGATTCCTACACCAATTAGTGAGGAAGTTAATGATGATGATCATAAAACTTCAGATCAAAGTTGCTACCAAACCTCGAGGTCTTCCAGAGTAAGATCCGCACCAGTGGTACGGTAATCATGTTCTGAAGTCATGTTACTAGACCATGATGAACCTACTAACTATGAGGAAGCGGATGATGAGCCCAGATTCGCAAATGGCTTGAGGCCATGAAATCTGAGATAGGATCCATGTATGAGAACAAAGTATGGATTTTGATTGACTTGCTCGATGATCAGCAAGCCATGTTAAATAAATGGATTTTCAAGAGGAAGACAGATGCCGATAGTAGTGTTACTATTCAAAAGCTCGACTTGTCACAAAAAGGTTTTTCGACAAGTTCAAGGTGTTGACTAAATGAGATTTTTCAACTGTAGCGATTCTTAAATCTGTCCAATCATTTAGCAACCATTTTATGAAATCTGGCAAATGGATGTCAAAACTACATTCTTTAATGGATTTATTAAGAGTTGTATATGATGCAACCTGAAGATTTTGTCAATCCTAAAGGTGCTAAAAATGCCAAGCTCCAGCGATCCATCAATGGACTAGTGCAAGCATCTTGAGTTGAATATACGGATGTGTTGATCAAAGATATGATTTTATAAGACTTTGGAAAGGCCTGATTTACAAAAAGTGAGGGGAGCACTAAGATTTTATAAGTATATGTGAATGACATATTGTTGATCGGAAATTGTAGAATTATTCTGCAAAGCATAAAGGAGTATTTGAAAGGAGTTTTTCAAAGAAGGACCTCGTGAAGTTGTTATATTTGAGCATCAAGATCTATAGAGATAGATCAAGACGCTTGATAAGTTTTTCAATGAATACATACTTTGACAAGATTTTGAAGTAAGTTCAAAATGGAACAGTCAAAGAAAAGAGTTCTTGCCGTGTTACAAGGTGTGAGATTGAGTAAGACTAAAACCCACCACGGAAGAAGAAAGGGAATGAAAGTCATTCCTATGCATCAGCCATAGGTTCTATAAAGTATGTCATGCTTATGTACCAATCTATTGCATACCCTACCACTAAGCTTGGCAAGGAGTGCAATAGTGATCTAGGAGTAGATCAATGGACAGCGGTCAAAATTATCCTTAGTAGAATAAGGATATGTTTCTTTATGGAAGTGAAAAAGGTTGCCGAAGGGTTACGCCGATGCAAGTTTTAACACTAATCTAGATGACCTCGAGTCTCAATCGGATACATATTGTAAGTGGGAGCAATTAGCTAGAGTAGCCCCGCAAGAGCATTGTAGACATAGAATATTTTGAAAATACATGGCTCAATGTGACAAATTCTGACTAAGCTTCCTCACGAGCAAAACATGATCATCCCTTAGTACTTTTTGGGTGTTAATCACAAGCGATGTGAACTAGATTATTGACTCTAGTAAACCCGGGTGTTGGTCACATGACGATGTGAACTATGGGTGTTAATCACAACAGATGTGAATATTAGTGTTGAATCACATGATGATGTGAACTAGATTATTGACTCTAGTGCAAGTGGAGACTGGGAAAAGGCCCTAGAGGCAATAATAAATTTATTATTTATTTCCTTATTTCATGATAAATGTTTATTATTCATGCTAGAATTGTATTAACTGAAACATAATACATGTGTGAATACATAGACAAACAGATAGTCACTAGTATACCTCTACTAGACTAGCTCATTAATCAAGATGGTTATGTTTCCTAACCATAGACATGTGTTGTCATTTGATTAATGGGATCACATCATTAGGAGAATGATGTGATTGAATGACCCATTTCAGCTTAGCACTTGATCGCTTAGTATGTTGCTTATGCTTTCTTCATGACTTATACAAAGTTCCTGCAACTATGAGATTATGCAACCCCATTTACCGGAGGAACACTTTGTGTGCTACCAAACGCCACAACGAAATGGGTGATTATAAAGGCTTACGGTGTCTCCAAAAGTATATGTTGAGTTGGCATGAATCGAGATTAGGTTTTGTCATCCGATTGTTGGAGAGGTATTTCGGGTTTTCTTAATACACATCACATAAGCTTAAGCATTACAACTAATGAGTTAGTTGTGAGATGAATTACGGAACGAGTAAAGAGACTTACCGTAACAAGATTGAACTAGGTATTGATACCGACGATCGAATCTCGTAAGTAACATACCGATGACAAAGGGAACAAAGTATGTTGTTATGCGGTTTGACCGATAAAGATCTTCAAGAATATGTAGGAGCCAATATGGGCATCCAGGTTCCGCTATTGGTTATTGACAGAGAATGGTTCTAGGTCATGTCTTATAGTTCTAACCCGTAGGGTCCGCACGCTTAACGCTTCGGCAGTTCATTATGAGTTTATAAGTATTGATGTACCAAGGTTGTTCGAGTCCCGATGTGATCACGACATGACGGGAGTCTCGAAATGGTCGAGACATAAAGATTGATATATTGAAGCCTACATTTGGACATCGGAAATGTTCCGAGGAAATCGGAATTTACGGAGTACCGGAGGTTACCGAACCCCCGGAACTATAGGGCCATAGGGGCCTTGGTGGAAAGGAGGGGCCAGCCCTAGGTGGTCACCTTCCCCCCTTCCCTAGTCCTACTAGGACTAGGAAAGGTGGGCCCCCCTCTCTCCCTCCCGGAACCTATTCCAACTAGAATTGAGGGGAATCCACCTTGAGGGGAGGACCCCCGGCCCTTCCCGGGCCGGCCGCCCCCTTCCCTTGGCCTTTATATAGGGCAGGGGGCACCCAAGAACACAAGTTGATCACGGATCGCCCCTTAGCCCGTGTGCCCCCTCCACCATATTCCACTTCGGTCATATTGTCGCAGAGCTTAGGGCGGCCTGCCCGAGAAGTCATATTGTCGCGGAGCTTAGGGGCCCCGGCCGGTGGAGCATCATCATCGCCACCACGCCGCGGTTGACGGAACTCATCCCGACACTTTGCTGGATCGAGTCCGGGATCGCCATCAGCTGAACGCAGGTAACCTCGGAGGGCCGTGACGCTCGGTGCTTGGATCGGTCGGATCATGAAGACGACGACTACATCAACCGGTTGTTATAACGCCCGCTTTCGGGTTCACGAGGTTACGGGACGGACACTTCCCTCTTGTTGCTATGCCATCACCATGGTTCTTGGGCGAGGGAATTTTTTTGAAATTACACGCCCCCAAAGATACCGGGTCCTTTCAAGATCATTGGGAAAAGAGGGATCTCGCCTATCAACTTGAGCCCTCCAACTTTGCAAATGTGCACGGTGTTCCACGGTCACAGCCAAGTGCTTCAAGACTCAACGCACTATCAACTTCAAGAAATTGACCTTCAAGAAGATCTCTCTTATCATGAGCACCCCTGCTGTTTTCAAGAAACCGGCGAAGACTCGCAACAAGTCAATCAAATTTGAAAGTGAAGTGGCACACCATTCCACCGAGAAGCTACCCGAGCGCGAGGATCACCTCCGTTCCGGAATATCCGGAGTTCTTTCACCCTAGATCTCGGACAGATCCCTTGTAGTGGTGGAGGTTGTAACACCCCGAAGTAACTTTCCATATTTGTAACTCCAACTCTTGCCATTTTCGCATTGTGATATGATATTTCCTCCGGGTTGGGTTTTTTTCATTTTGCATTTTGTCCATGTCATGCATTTTATATCATGTCTTCATGTGCATCGAGGCATACGTGTTCGCCTCATGATTCCGGCATTTTTCCCTTGTCCGCTTTTGAATCCCGACTTATCTCCTCGGCGCCCCTTTACGCTTTTTCCAAAGGGGTACTAAACCTTTCGGAATGGACCGAGGTTTGTCTAGTGGTTGGTATACCACCGAGACCACCGTCAAGTTTTCGGGTCATTTGGAGCCGTTGGTACTCCAACGGTTAACCGGACTCTCGCAAAGGCCCTTTTGTTGCAGCCCAACACCCTCCAAAATAGTCCAATAACCCATCTAAGTCACTTCCATGCCTCCGCTTCGATCACGATCGTGGGGAAAACTACACCTCATTTGGACTCTCCTATCCTCTATGCCTATTTAAGCAAACTCCCTTCCCAAACCGGCCTTCTTCTTCAAACCCTAAAACTCCTCCCCTCAACCAGACGGAATTGGGCCCACGGGCCGAAAACCCTGGGCCAATTCTCACCAACCAGGCCGACATGTGGCTCCGGCCTTCTCCTCCACAAGGTTGCCAGTTCACATGGGCCCTTCCTCCCGGTTCATCCATGGGCGCCCGAGCCTTCACCAAACGGGCCACACCGGCCGGGCCTTCCCCTTGGCCACTCGGCCGGGCCCCACCACAAGACTTCTCCCTGGCCTTCCCCTGCCGGCCACCCTTCCCCCGGGCCTTTTCCTCCGGGAAAATTCCGCTTCTCCCTGATCCCGATGGATCTCGATCCTCCCATTGACTTTCTTCCCCCTTTTCTTCTAAGTTTTGCATCCTATGTTATTTCGTGGCATTTTCAATGGTGTAACTTTGCATCTGTAGCTCTATTTTTGCCAAAATATATCAAAATGTTCGCCAGAATAGTAGATCATTTCATCTCATTGCCTCATTTTCATTTGAGCTCATCTTGATTCCCGAAATGCTGTTGAAGAGGGCTATGTGATGTTAGTTTCGTTTTAACAGAACTTGCACTTTTGTTATTTTTGCTATGATTGATGTGTGCACCCTATGAATTTGAGTCCCATGTGTTTTGTTATGCCATGCCATCTTTCCAGGGTGTATGTCATGTATTTTTGTGATCTATGTGGTTACTAGCACAAGCATGCAAAGTAGGTGTCCTGATGTTGCTGACAGCTTGTTTAGCTGATATTTTGATGCCATGTTAACTTGATGCTACCAAGAGATCCCATATTTTGAGATACTTCAAAGGATGTTTTGTTAAACATGTCTTGCTCCATCCATCCATACCTTTGTTTGCAATTATGGAGTGCCATAGCTTGAGTTAATCAAGCTCACTTTTGCTATCAAATGTTTCCTGGGATTGTTTACATGTTATTCAATTTTGCCAAGATTGTTGTGGTTGATCCATGTATGCTATGTTATTGTTCTTGCCATGTATGTCTTCTATGCCATGTCTTCTTGATGTATGTATGCTTAGTTTACCATATAACTCTGTAGTGAGTGCATTGAGCTTGTAAACATGCCTACTTGTTATCAGTTTTGACATGCCATGTTTGAATCTGTTAACTAAACTTTCAATATTGGACATGGGTGTTACTATATTTTCTGATCCTTTTGGCTTATGGTCAGTAAGGGACTTTTGTTCTATGCTTTGAGTAGATTCATGCCATGCCATGTTTTGCTATTTTAAGTTCCTGTAGCATGTAGTTTTTTGCTCTGAACATTGCTACCTGATTGTTTTATGTCCAGCCGATATTTTGTGCACTTTTGCCATGCTTGTTTGAACCTGTTATGATGTGATTTACCAAGCTCAGTGCTCATCTTTTGTCAAGCATCTTGTGTAGATCACTTCCAATACTTTGTTGATACGTTTGGGTGCAGTACTTAATTTCTTGTTGCTTGCTAATGGCATCATGCTGTTAATGGCAGATTTGTGCCATTCTTGTTTTGCTTGTCATTTCAAACCGTGCATCCGATTCCGTGATCTTTATATCGATTTCAACCAAATCATCTCATCTTTCCAGTGGCATACTTGGTTTGCGTTATGCCTGGTTCATCATTCTTCCGAGCGCCGATACGCATTCATATCACATCCCGCATACATGTCATGTTTTATCATGTTGATTGTTGCACACCTGATTTATTGTGGTTCCTTTGTTTGTGTTCTTGCTTTGGGTAGAGCCGAGACGGTACGTGAACGAGGAACCTGTTGAGAACGCTTTGAGGATCAAGCTTTCGACAACTCGAGAACATTGGCAAGATGACCATATCCTAAAT
>JAHIAM010001358.1:0-42167 GCA_021605205.1 Aegilops longissima | reverse complement strand
AATAAATAATAACTTTATTATTGCCTCTAGGGCATATTTCCTTCAAGGTCAACCGCTCTTTAACTCAAGAAGACGAGGGATCGCCGAGGCTAAAGCCGTAAAAGGAAAAATCCTGAAGCCTCCATGTTGCTCCCTCCAAGAAGAAGCACAAAACCAAGAAGGATCGGGCTGCTCTCACAAAGCCCTTAGTTGTTGAACCTATCTCAATGGTTCACCCCATCTCAAACACCAAGAACGACGGATGATAGTTCATGAGCCCGCTTTCCACAGAGGCTCATGAAGTCAAGACTTTCCGAGTTGATCCCACCACTGTCCAAGACATTGGTCACAAAGTGATAATGTTGAAGATGATGTAGTTCTTCCTCGATCGAACACAACTTGGTATCATCGCTGTTCTCAATGTAACAACGAATCCCATCAACATTATCGCCCTCCGACGCCAATTGCTCAGATGCGCCATGGGCTGATCACCCACAACAACAAGACTCCCTTAGTACTCCCCAACAACAACAAGTCACACCAATTGTGGGCAAGAAGAAGAGGCTGACTTTGAGGCCCAGCCAACTCCATCTCCAAAGGCGCCGCCAAGATTACGCAGGCTTCGCAAAGGACCAAGGCCTCAAGTCCTCTTTCGAGCTGCTCCAGAAGGAGAAGTGCACCACCAATCTGCTGCACGCTGGCAGTTTCTAGAGGCTAATCCGACCGTGAATGTCTCCGTGGTCAAGCCAAAGCTGCTGAAGACAATCCGCTGCCTCACCCGATGACAACCAAGAAGAAGAACGTGTCCCTACTCCCCCATTATCAAGAAGTTGTTCCTGAAGTGAACATGCCAAAGCGTCTTCACCCTCCACTCATCAAGTGGAGGTTGAAAATCTTGAGGCTGCCACCACTAACACAAATGAAGCCAACGACGAGTCATGGCCGGCAAATGTGGAGCTCAAGACCAACCAATGTGCCAGAAGGTTAATGATGCAACTGCTCCCTCGGCATTTGTTGTGCAGCCTCGACGCCTCGTTGTTGCCACCGCCCTGCTCCGCCACCAAGGCCCCATACAATTGAGCAAGCATACAACTATGGTCACCGATCATCACAAATGGTCTGCTCGTCCCTCCGCCTAATGCTCGGGTCCTCGCTTGATTATCATGTTGAGCATAGGCCTCCGTCCGTAAACCAAAGCCAAGACTGCCAAGGTTCCTGTGCATCGCCACCTCTACAGATCCTTCAATGCAAATGGCTTCAAAGCCCACAACACCTTCTTTGTCGAGCAAAGAACCCCTACTCAAGGCCAAGAATATCATCGATCGCTTCGAGCTATCATAAGCTTAAGCTATTACTCCTGCTTTGATGATCAAGGGCGATTTTCCTCATATGCGCTCGACATCAGGCCATTGCTGGACCGCCATGCTTAGAAGAAGCACTTGATCGCTTCGGATGCGTGTCCGTCTCAGCCTTTGTGATGCATAAAAGAACATTGGAATGAGGAACTTTTGCTTCAATTCTATGCTACCTCCACATTCGCAGCTACTACAGGGATACAAAGACATGGGTTCTCGAGTGGATGACAGAAATGTTCATCATGAAGCCAAAGCTCTTGACGCCATTGAGCTTACAGTAGCCTACCCACTCCCGAGAGCTGTTCAACTGATTGTCAACTCCACCGCAATGCACCGGAGAGCATCTTCCATAAGCCGTGAGCCCAACATGAGCCAGATGTTGAGCATGATGAAGCCTCACACCGACGTTGAATACCCAAAGGAGTTCTTTGTTGATGACCTGAGTATCCCTCGCACACAATATATCACATCAACATGCTAACTCTATGGCCTATCAAAGGGCATTCATCATCTCGCAAAACTTGAAGGAGCCATGAAGACATTGGTCTTTACATCCTCAATGGCATCAGCTTCAATACACAAGAATTCTTCATCCCATAACCGGCGCGTCTCGATTCCACCTTTTTGGCCTGAAATTCTATGCTCCATGGGTCATGCGCCCATCAAGCTACACTCGCTATCAACTATCGCCTCTCCGCTTCACAATCATCCGGATCTTTCTACCGAGGTTGATATGTCACTTGAAGCCATATACCCCGAGCCTGCCAAGAAGCCTCTTTGTCTTCAAAATGCTGATCACCAAGGCTTCACTCAACCCATGGAAGGAGTCCAAGCAAGAACTCGTGTCTATCCAATGGCTGGGAACACTCTGTCCGCTTCACCGCGCGCAAACCTGAAGCCACCGAGAGCACAATTGCCCAAGGTCCTAAGAAGCGCCTCGCCCCTAAATGACCGAGAACTTTGTGGCATCAAGATCGTAAACAAGACAAGCATCAGTTCTGCCTGCTTATTGCATGCAAAGCTCTTGTGGACGCCAATCGCATTCAAAATCTTGCCACCAAGAATGCTTTTGTCACTCACGACCCGTTTGCCGATCATGGAAGAGTTTGACGCTGCTCAAGGTCAAGCAGATCTTCAAGACGATGGCTTCAATCGAAGATTCAAGTTTGACTCCACCTCCACGGAATGCTGTCCCACGTCAACTCCATCCTTGAAGACTCTCGACTATTCTTCCTCCGCTGAAACTGTGAACGCCTAAAGTGATTGATGATGAAGACGATGCTACTCCACCGCCTCTACCGCACGCATCGACACTACAACTAAGTTCGCTCATACCGCCAAACAACAACGATAACCATGCTGCTTCACCTACTCTCATGGAACGAGTAGATGCTCTATGTCTTCAAACCTTTTGGTCCTTACTCGACAAAAGGGGAGAAGCATATGAGTTTGATAGTCTTGCCGGTTCATATAGGCGGTTGCTTTATATTTTGCCTAGTGTTTACAACTCTCGCTTTTGATACATTTGGTTCTTTGAGTTGTAACACTTAAACTCGATGGTCGCCTCGCTACTTATTTGCTTTTCAGTGATGCGATGATAAATTCCGCATGTGCGATGATAACTTCCGTGACTTAGATCATTCTCGCAGACGCCCATTTTTCATTATGGATGTCATTCACTTAGTTATATCATTTCATGCATGATGAATTATCTTCATAAGTTGAAGAGGATCTCCACAAGTACAACTTGCCATGTGCATTTGCATTCCAAAAGCAAATTACTTATATGCACATCTTCGGGGGAGCCTTTGCCACTTATGAAGACAAAAACTCTATCCTTTAAAATTTCACATACTTTATCCTCTTGAAAACTTCAACCGCTTTGTCATCAATCACCAAAAAAGGGAGATTGTAAGTGCATCTAGTGCCACCCCTAGTTGGTTTTGGAGTATTGACGACAAATTTGGTTGAGGGATTAATGCGCTTTGTGAGAATTGCAGGATAACATGTAGTGTCCCTCATTGATTCGGTTTACCTACCGGAGATGACCCTAAAATGTATGGAAGACATTGACTACAATGGTGGTATGTGACGATATTCATATTGAAGACTATGACATGAGAAGACATTGAGTGAAGACTATGGAGCCAAGACTATGTCGCTTTCTGTTTCCTTTCTTCTTTGTTGAGTCATAGGAACCACCGCATCGTTAAGGGGTCCAAGAACAAAGTCGTAATGATCAAGTGATGCTCAACCTGAATCCTATGTCTTCGAAATAAGACAATGAGAGCAAATCTTATCCAGAGCTGGATGAGCTGCTTTGTTTGTAGCCAAAGTAAAGTTGCTGTGTGTGTTTGAAATCTGACCGTTGAACACGTGTCATTCTTTTAGTGACCTGAGGTCATTTCTGACATATCAGGTCGGGTTTCCTAGTGGCTATAAATAGCCCACCCCTACACCATAAATTGGTGGCTGCTCAGAGTTAGTGCACGAATTTTGTCGCTTGAGAGCAACCCACCTCAAGCCTTTGAGAGAGAGAACTTTATGAGGACAAAGCCCAAACACCTGAGCCAAAGAGTGTTAGGCATCATCAAGTCTTTCGCTTATGTGGGCTCAAGACTTATTACACTTGAGGATCGTGAATCTCCACCAATTGTTAGCGCGTCGCTGCTCTGAGCATCCAAGAGTCATTGTGGATCGCCGTGAACAAAGTCCGTGGAAGGTTCGGAAGTTCACCTTGAAGACTTACAAGAGTGATTGGGCGAGGACTGTGTGTCCTAGCTCAAGGGGAATAAGGTGAAGACGCTGGTCTTCGAAAGTTGAATCCCAGCCTCCCTAATCCGCACGCATACAGCTTGTCACAAGAATCGAACTGGTCCGACAAACTCGTGGTCTTCAACAAGTGAATGGTTCTATCCTCCCTTCCTTTACTTAGAGTTTGTCTTCGTGAAGTCATAGCCTATTTGTCGCATCTTGCTTGACTTCATTGCTTGACTATTATCGTTGGTTGGCTTCATACTATCTTCCATCCCGATCCTTACTACTAAGCCGCTATTAGTCTTTGTACTTTCACATTACTGCATACTTGACTATGGTTTGCTTGTTGTAGTTTATCTTCCGCTGCATATCAATTAGGTCATTTCTATTGTTTGTCTTCAAACTTCCACGCTTTTGAAGACTTTCATAAAATCGCCTATTCACCCCCTCTAGTCGATAACTAGCACTTTCAGTAACCGCCTGACCCCTGTGAGCCTCCCGAGGCTCAAGGTCCCATTGGCTCGTGAGGAGCATTCCCTTCGCCAAAGATCTTCAGCTGCCCCAACACCCTTCGACAATGTAACCAGTGACATTTTCCAAGTTTATTTAGCTGGAGCCTCGGGCTGCATCATTCCTGTGTCATGGGTCTATCCTCATGCATGTATCCTTTTACATTTTAGCTTATCGGGCGTTGGGCGCCCCACGGCTGCATCATCCCCAAGCCGCCTGGTCAGTCCAAAGTGGCACGACGTTTTGGCGCTTGCTTAACTCCTGTTCGCTTTTTATGCAAAATCTATCTATGGTTATCACCGCTTATTGCCACCAACCATGGAGCTGCGCCACGATCGCCTTTCTTCGTGGATCCTCAGATAAGAAGGGTGGGCACGCGCACCTGCTCTCGGCCCGTCCCTCAGCAGCGCCGATAAATCCAACGGCCGAGCTCGTCTGCGGGCTGTCCAGCCACGCCACCTCCGGGTCATGGTGCTTGGCCTTCTCATACAATAATCTCAGAAATTCATTGGCACATGTTGCCTAACCATCTCGGCAGATCACCACAGCTATCAAGAATCAAGACCAGGCGCAACCCGCCTGAGGTAGGGCCTCGGAGTCCCGGCTGGCTCACGATCGCCTGCACACACCTCCCTAGCCCTGCCTTGCAAGCCACGTGTCGTATGGGTCAGACACGCCTGGGGCTCTCCAAGAGGGAGCCCCTCCCACGCATCAGCTGGAAGCAGCATGTCTGCTGCTCAGCCGACACTACCGAGGAGCGGCTATGCCCATGCAAGTGCGGAAGCACCATGCCCGGGCTGAGCTCATGTCTCCGCCTCATCGCAACACCTCCTGAGAGTCGCGCGAGGGGCACGGGCTGCGCCGGTCACGCCCTGCGTGACGCCACTCCAGCCAGTCCCCCTGACCTGATCGCCAAGGCCCTCCCGAGCCGAGCTCGGGCGAGGGCAAAGGTATGAAGGTCGCTTGAGATCAAGGGGGACTCGAGCATCGCGACCAGAGCCTAATCGTCATGTAGCCTCACTCCTTGGTCTCGGCCCTCGTGATCCAGACACCCAACAAAAGTTGAGGTATGGGCGGGCCTGGCCTCGCCGATGTAGAACACTAGGCCTATTCCCACATTCCTCCTATAAGCTGTTTGCGCTTAAGGGGACTCTCGAGCATCGCGACTCGTGAGCCTAACTGTCACGAGCCTCACTCCTTGGTCTTGTCTCCGTGATCCTGGACGACCCAACGGCGGCTGAGGTATGCGCGGGGTCGGGCTCTGCCGACGTAGAACATAAAGCAAATGGGAAGGAAATGCAAAATCTCAAAGCAAATATTACAAGACATATTGTTCTCCAATACCAAACACAAGTTTAAACGCCTCCACGAGGCACGATACATGCTGCAGGATCTAAGCAGGGAAGGAGCCGCCAGCAAGACACCCCTTCATCCCTAGACACCACCGTTGCCTGCGAGGGACGCTCCTCCTTCAACGGCGTCGCCTCCATCTGTACCACCAGCCGGAGTTGCAGGATCGGTAGCGCCGCCGGTCGTGGGCGCGGGAGCGAAGGCGAGGAACTTCTTCAGTAGGGCCTCCACCTGGCTCTTCACGGCTACGGGCGGCGGCCGCGCGTAGTGCTCTGCCGCCCACGTGCTCCAGCAGCTCATCAAGGCGGGTGGCGGATCGCAAAGATGGAGGTGGTTGAAGACGCCACCAACGCTGACTCAGAAAGAACGCTGGCTTCTTCCGCCATGGGGCCGATACCGCCACGACGCCCTCTGCCGCATCAACCAGATATGAAGCACCGGGCGGGGCCATCGCATTGCCGCCTAGCGCTCCTCCAAGCTCCTTCTCAGAGTGACTTCAGCCCGCCCGAGACCTCACTCGAGGAGCTTGAAGGCCTAGCGGTCTCAGCCAGATCTTCGCCTTTGGCTTCAAGCTCGGCCTTCTTCGCCTTTTCAGCCTCCAGCTCCTCCAACTGCCGCCAAGGCCTGGTCGGCCAAGGCCATACTGCTCCAGCTCAAGGTCGCGATCTCGACGGTGTCCTCTCGCTTTCATATTCTCCTCATCCGCCTTATGCGCTCGGGCTTCTTTCGCCGCCTTCCGGGCGGTATCCAGCTCGCCTCCACGACCGGCAAGGGTCTTTGGCGGTTTTGGCATCCTTCAACACACTCGCAGGCGGCCATAGCTTGGGCGATGGCCTCTCGTTCTTTTCGTAGTCCGCAGCAGCCTGCTCTGTCGCCAGACGGACACGCCGTAATGAAGCCAACCATAGACCAGCTCCAGCGCCCGCCATCAAGCGATGGTCGGCGCTCAAGATCTTCCCTCAGCTTGGGTCATCTCGTAAAGGGCGCGCCTGCAACATAGGGAGATGCGAAGAACTTGGAACCAAAGTGCAGCAGCAGGGGAGGAGGAGGCGGCATCGCCACCATAGCCTAAGAGACTGGGGCTCGGAGCTTTGAGACCTCAAAGAATGAACTGCAGACACCGATGCCTCCGGCCGGGCCATCAGGCTGACTCTTCCCGAGGATGCTCCCCTGTGCCTCGCAAGGATGATCGAGCCGAGATGGGCGAGCACCAACACTACCCTTCTCCATGAAGGAGTCGCGTCACAAAGAAAGCGAATTGGTCTCGGCAGCACCACCGCTTCCTCCTCCTCTTTTCGCCAGGCATCGCATAATTGCATAACGGAAAAGCGCCAAGGATCAGCAGCACAAACAAGAATAAGGCAAGGGCAAGAGCACTCACCGGGTTCATCAGCGTGTAGTCCCTCCGCTGCAAGCTTGAAGCCCGAGAGCCTCAAGCCTGGGGCACGGGCGCACGGGCTCCAGGAGCGTATGAGGGGCAGCAGATGGACCGTAAGCAGCCCTGTGGCGCTTGAGCAAGAGCAGATCTCGGAGATCGTGAGCTGACCTGCCCTCGTCAGATCGAGGGCGGCTCCCTCCGGAGGGCATCGGACCTGCTGTCGCCGCAGGGTGCGGAGGATGTTGGTTTGGCGCAAGGGGAGGTCTCCCCATCCCCTTGGGGTTGCCTCCCGAGTCGCCGCCTCGTTTTCCTCTTCTTCCCCCTCAGTGAGTCGCCAAGACACGCCCACCGCTGCCGCCCGGGACCACAAGGCACCGGCGGTACCAGTGCCACACTGCCGAAAGTGGGCATGGCGCATACATCAGGCTCCCCGCCCTGCGATTTAACAAGGAACGATGGCGCTGGTGGATACTTTAGTCGCCCCGACCAAGAGGCGGAGAGCTACAGCCAGCTCTCGCTGCACAAGGCTCCTGACCAGGAGAAGCTTGTATTCTTCACCCCTGCCGCCCACAAGGGCGCGAGCATTGCTGAGCGGAGCCACCCGCAGCATCGAACTCTCTCAGAGCACGACTTCGCCACCTTCGCCGCCGCTGCTTGCTTCAGGTCGGCGCTCATCTTCTAGCACCAACGCTGCTCGGTCATCGCGAGCTTCGCTGTGAGATCACCGTCCGACTGGGCATCTCCATCGGCAGCCTCAAGCGGTGGACGACGGCGCCCATCATGACCCACTTGTTCTCGGCTATCGCCTTCTTCCCAGCCTTCGAGATCGCTATATCTTGCCGGGCCGCTGATGCGAAGTTGGCGCACCCGGAGGTATGACCATCGTTGATATGGAGGAAGAAGAAGTGGCGCAGCAGAGCCACGGACGGCATCATGCCGACATACGTCTCACTGTAGAAAGCAAAGACCGACAAGAGAAGGATGGAGTTGGGATGGAGGTGAAGGGCCCAGAACTCAGAATGGCGGAGGATGGCATAGAAGAAGTCAGAGAAAGGGGGAACCAGGCCCGCGACGATGCTGCTCATAAAGAAGGGGTAGAAGGTGCTCCTTGGCCTCCGCTCGCCGAGCCGCCAAGCTCGGCCTTCCCTTCTCGTTTCCTCCTTGCCAAGAAAGGCATGGCGAGGTTCTTCTAAGACGCTACGGCCCAGAGTCGGCTCAGCATTCAAGCAGGCGCAAGAGCAACCTTATCTTTGCGCGCCATTGGTCGAAGCTTGAAGGATTGAAGCAGATTTGGGGATTTCGGAAGCAAGGAGCGAGAAAGGGGATCTAGAGCAAGGCGAAGGAAAGCAATGAAGGCAAGCGTAGCCCGCCTCAGCCTTTTGTCAGTCGGGCAGTTGCCGAGGCAGCGTGGGGAAGCGGAGACGCCCACGTCCAATCAATCGCCATGCGTCAACCAAGGCCGCAGTTGTTGGGGCCAGCGGCGCCCAAGATTTGAGCTTTGGCTTCGCCATGGCCAAGTCCGAGAACGCTTTTGGTCTGGGCTACTGCAAGCATCCCGGGAATGGGGTCCCTAAACTTGCTCGCCATTTTCACGGCGTGGCTCCACCAAAGGGCCCCATACGACCCATCTTCACCAAAGAAACACTCATGACCTCGCGAGGCGGACGACACAAGACCTTCCTGGGGCTGCCTCACTAGGTCTGGCTCGCGAGGGTCGAGAGATCAAGGCAAGGGACACCTCGCGAAGTTTCCGTGACGCAAGCCATGACGACCGAAGTTAGGCAGGCGCCAGGCGGGCGCGAGCACGTGTAGTGTCCTCGTTTCCTCTTTGGTTCTAAAGGGGCAAGCGCGGGCGAGGAATCCCGAGGTATCAGGCAAAGGTTTCCATATCGGTGCAACGAGACCAAGACCAGCAGGACGGTAGGACGGAGGTCACCATGGAGCCCAAGACGGCGTCACCGCCAGAGCCTTTCGCAGGCGAAGACCACGTTTAGTCAGGATAACTTGTACTAGTTGTCTCCCTTCGAATTCAGCCATTGTTGGCTCCCCTTCCGCCAATATTTGGGAGAGGACCAGGCCTCTATAAATAGGGCTAGCCACCACCATAGAGGTGAGGAATCATTGAGCCTCCCTCAACCACACAAGTTCACTACACAAGAACACCTCCCTCGTGAGGCTGTTCTTCCCTTGTACTGCTCATCCTCAGCCCGAGAGGCAATCCACCACACCACACCGGAGTAGGGTACTACACCACAACGGTGGCCCGAACCAAAGATAAATCTCGTGTCCCTTGTGTTATGGGTTTGTTGAGCTAGGCCTTGAGATTGCGGTGAGGCCGAGGTGTGATTAGGTAGGGGAGATCTTCGTGCAACCCAAAGGTTCGAACCTCAAGGGTTTTGCCGAACCCAAATCCCATTAATCGACTAGCTATCTAATATATGTGTTCAGATATCTAATATGTTTGGTTAGATACTAACTGTTCCACCATTTATTTACTTCATTTTTTATGCCATCAATACTACTTTATACCCCCTGCTCCTAAATATTTGTCTTTTAGAGATTTCAAATGGACTACCACATACATGTATATAGACATATTTTAGAGTGTAGATATTCACTCATTTTGCTCCATATGTAGTCACTTGTTGAAATCTCTAGAAAGAAAAATATTTAGGAACGGAAGGAGTACTAGAAAAATAGCAAAACAAGTGATAATTCAATCCTTGCCCACCCTAGTCTTACATAGCTGATAGGTTCAGAGTGTTAACAATCTTAAGTTCTTAACAGAAAGAGAAGGTGATAACTGTGTTAGTTTTGCCGGATTGCCCGAACGTTGTTTTCTATATAACTACCACACTATCTTGCAATTATTTTAGGGAATTGTAGTTATATGTATACATACAGAACTGTTGTTTGCTACATAACTACCATATCATCTTCAATTCTTCTAGAGAATTTTAGTTTCTGTATAAATGCAGCATTGTCTTGCAAGCAAAACAATTTAACGCCATTATGTGGCTATAATGCCGGGGGCTAGGTGTGGGATCGCTTTTCCCAAAGTCTATTCACTTCACATGGTTGTGAACCGTAGGTTTCCGGTATTATTGAATTATTTTGACACATCAATGCCATGTCTTTCTTCACTTATTCTGAACATGCTTAGAAGAATATTTTTCAGATCGTCAAGACAGTTGGGGCTTCTGATAGGCTGAGAGGTTAGCAGCCCCTGTGCTTTTTAGTGGAAAGATATTGAAAATCTTGGAGCACTGTATTTCACTCCCCCGAAAATCTTCATAATGCTTCTTAAAATTTATGATTATTTATAAGTATGTTACTAGGACTTAGAGGGCAGAAACATATTTCTACACATTGACTACATTGGGTTCTCAATAATATTGTTCTTTGTCATTTTTAGTGTCACGAATGGGGTCTTTGCAAATTCAAACATGGCCTGTTCATTTGTTTTGCCACTTATGTAATGTTGTACCAGTAAATTACCCTTTTCATTGGATTAATGTGTTGCTTTATCGTCACCCCATGAACTTTTTAATACTCATTCCAGGAGATACACCTGTATCATTTATCTATGTGCCTTGTGAAGTTACAAAGCAACAGGTGCAAGTACTACAATGTCATGTGTTTTTGTTGAATCTATATTGGTTAATGAAGATGTGCATTGCATGTGCATGTTTACTAGTAAGGTAAAATAACTTTTTATTTTATTTCATAGAAGGATATATGGAAGATTTATGCACTACAAAAAAAATACACTTCCGTGATGATACATGTTTGTCACAGTAGGTCGCGTTTTTTGTCATGCATGTACATCCATGACAATTTTATGACAGAATCAAGATAGTCATACCATGTTGTCAGAGAAGTGTTCCATGACATTACCAAAATTATCATCACGAAGTGTCCACTTCCATGACGATAAATCGCAGCCATAGAAGTGCTTTTCGCCAAGGGTGACCGACACGCGGCATCCATCCGAACGGAACGCCGTTAAGCTACCGGTCGGGTTTTGATCCGATAACTCGTTAATAGCCCCCACCAATGGGAAATTTCCACGGTAAAATTTTATTGGCCGGACGAAACACGGTCACTGCTGGGTCGATAGGCGCTTATGATATGTCGACACGCGCCATGGCCCACCATCGCCCATTTAGCTTACAAAGTCGGCCCGCTTGACTTGGTTAAAAGTTAACATGTCGCCCATGAAAAGCCTCGTTAACGGTCTCTTCAAATAGCCCATTTTACTTACCCGTTAACTCACAAACTCGTTAGGCCCTTAAAGGAAATCGCCCAACAACGCCATGTGGACCGTCAAGATAACACCAGCCCATTTCACTTTCGCCCATGTATGGCCCACGACGCCTTTCGCCCATATGAGGCCTTTCAGATCTTTCGCCCTTTACAGTGCCCACGGTGATTCTAGCCCATAATGAACAGTAATTTTATACCCATTAACGCCCGTGATTTACATGGGACGCTTCAACCTGTGTTAGCTTTGCCTATTGACGCCCATACGCTCTGGGCCTTTTTGGCCTCGACATTTCCGCCCACATCGCTCGTTCTATAATGGGCCAATTCGCCCATGGTAAGAGTCGGCCCGCATCGCCTCAGCACCCTAATGGGCCAAATTTGGCCCATGGCAAGAGTTGGCCCGTTATTGTCCTGCTACCCTAATGGGCCAAATTGGGTCCATGGCAAGAGTCGCCCGCTTCTCGCTCGTTAACCTGCTGCACTGCTTTCAGTCCGGCCCTATATTCTGCCCATTAACGACTCGCTATGCCCGTGATGTATTTAGTTTTGCTGTCCTACGGCCTGCCATCGCGGCCGGCCGATACCAATTACGCCTGACACGACTCCATGTAAACCCATTTATCCGACGGCCCGAGGCCACCGACACATGTGCCCATTTATCGACGGCCAGAGGGAGACCCATGGATCCCACGACCAGATATGGCCCATGGTAGTTGCGCCACTAGCAAACCAGGGAAAAGAAGACTAGAAATAAATAAGGTCAAACTAACGCTTAGGCTATTAAGGCGACAGCACAGATTACATCCACTGCATCAAAGATAGCCACCAAAGGCAAACATAGGGAACACCCTACACTATACAAAAATGGCTTGTTGTTTTCAGCACCGTGGCTGCACGCTAAGAATAAATTTTGTATCGCACTAAAACAAATTACAACTATATAACATATGGAAGGTTGGTATAAAACATAACACTCTAGCGTATAAATGCACCACCGTTCGTTCAAGCTCCATTTGACCTCGACCGCTACATTTTCATGATATATTGTTCGATGGAGCACCATAACCCTCGCCTTCATTTCCCTAGGCTCCTCGAACAACATAGCAAATGTCCGATAGTCCGGTTTCAAAACCATGCATATCTTGACGACATTGAGCAATGTTTCTCCTTGTTTCACAAAGGGTCTCTTAGGGAATGGACTTGTGTCCGAGCGCAGATACAACATTGCTTTGAGCTTGCATATCTTGATCATGAGGCAGTTTGGACGATATTGCCTTAACAACCAACCCAGTATTACGCAGGAACGTGCTTTTGGCGCTGTTAGTGGACATGTACTGACCCACTGCAGCAAGAGCTAACATTGCGGTTATAGTTGCCTCGCCACCTTCAGAAGGTGGCGGTTCCACCATTTTTTCCATAGCTCACTGAAAAGTTGAGGTTTTACATTAGTAGTACCAGAACAGAAGATATTAAGGAGGCAGCAAAACCAAACAAAATAGCTTTGGTCTATATACAGAACTTATTCTGGTGAACCCATGTAAAATATTAGTTGTATTTTATTGCAAAGTACATAATAAAACCAAGTTCCAAACATATGACCATGTACCATCGCTAATGTATTGTCTATTTCTTCACATTGTATTGAGGGCTAAGGATAAAGAGACGAAGTTTATAATACGATAAGCATAGTATGACATCATTCATATCACAAAATAACCGAGAATGCATAAATAGGCAATTGTAACGCTGTGTGGGCAAGTCCAAGACGAACTAGATTATGGGTCAAGATCAAAGGAACATCACTCCTCTCTTTAAACCTTGTAAGGTGCAATGATACGCTAAGACAATTGTGTATAAAATTGAAAAGAGTAATAGACATTGGCTGCAAACCATGCAGTTCAAGGCACAAGTCGAGTAAGTAGTAGTTAAAAGGCATGAGGATTAAGTACTTACAACAGCGGCTTTGATCGGTGTAGTCATGCCCTTCTTCTTGCTGGTGTGACACCTTGAAGATTTCCCAAGCATTTGGTTCAGGTACTTTTGGTCCTTATGGCTTTCCTCCCATTTCGAACAAGTCAATATAGATCTGATAATATGGTACAACGAAAAGAGTGAAACAGCAAATAATTACAAGAGCCTCACAAGCAGTGCAATATAGCTACGAGATCCCGTCGTTCTGTTGAATTTCACTTTCAGACGGTTGGCCTTGTTCTTTGAACAGCTTCACCTACAAGAAGATAGATTTGTGTGGCACATGCGAAATAGGACTTCAACATGTGATCTCGATCACATATATATAATGTACCGATACTTTCTGGATCAGCACCAAGTGTTTAACAAGGCCACTCCATTTTCATCCGAAATATTTTCCATCGAGATGTTTGGGAAAGTTCACCGTTAGCCTTGCCTTCAAAGTGAGTTTTCCTCAAGTTATACCGACATCGCCGCAGAGCAGACTTGAAAACATGGGTGCAAGCTTGTCTGGTTGCATCATCTTGGCTATCCAACTTGAACCTCATCTATTGAAAATTATGGAGTCTCATTATCAAGAACCTAGAAGGTATGGGACAGAGTAAGACGATATTACTAGTTTCCATACATAACCATACTTATGTATAAATGGTCGAGGAAGGTGTTGAACTGGGTTTCGCTTTTGTCATTCCTGCATCAATCCATGTTGGGAGGATACGACATGACACCTAACGGCAACCGCTGCCTCGATACTAACTTGGTCACTTATAGCATCACGTGGCCTTTCTAAACCTGCCTCAAAACAGATCTCCGTTCTTCCTCCTCTAGATTTAGTTAACCCATCGAGCATTATCCCCGATGTTTGTTTCTCTTGCGCCTAGGTGTTAGTCCAACAACTAACATAGGAAGTGTTAGTGTACATCAAACTGTGAGACTACATATAAAGAAGCATGCAACTGTAACTTGACTCAACAACTACCTTCTTGCTGTTGAAGCTCACAAGGTTCATCCGATATTGCCAACTCGCTTTGTGTCAAGAGTGCTTGGGAAGTAGTGTCAGTGGCAAGGAGCTTGGGAACGGCCGTTAGTTTCAGCTTGACGCATTTCAGTAAGTCGTGGCACCGTAGTACTGTGGTAGGTGTTGCAAGAACTAGGGTTGTCTCGCTTGTTTGGTGGCAACTATTTATTTCGCTTGGCTTTTTTTGCAACTCGTGTAGCATGGGATGCCGTGTTTGTAGAATTTTCCGCTGGACTTTGACCTTCTATTGCACCATCGCATTGTGAATCTGCAGGATTCATCCGCTTCTCATTCCCCGCCATTCTCGTGTTTCTTCCTCTTTCTCCGCTATGTTAAGTCAAGTCGACAAGAAAACTCTAATAACAATTTAGTTCTTCGTAACAAATTGATGCGTGATGCATTTAACCGAACTTTGATGTTAGATAACCACACGATAGGGGGATGTAATATGTATGAAAACAGGACGAAGAGATAACCGTAACTATGATGTAAACTAAGAAGAAGACATTTCACCAAATTCAAGTTTATGCAATGAAGGTAGACACCATATGAAAGATGCTACAAATATCGCCTCGCCAAGTTAATAAAGGTCTCATCATAAATGGCATTAAAACAAATGTGAAGCAAAAAGATGTCGGTGTATGAGAAGAAGGGTACACCTTTAACCTGCACGGCATTCTCGAGCCATGCTGGCGCCGCCACACTCAAGCAAAGCAAGGAAGGAGAGCCAAGGTAAGGCCGGCTCGAAAGAAGCAGTAACGACGCCAAGACCAAGACCACAAAGAGCAAAGGATTTGCCGACTCTCGGCAAAATCCTGCCGGGCGAAATAGCAAACCCGGCAAGGCCTTGCCGGGTCGCTCGCCTCCACGCCCACCTGAGCTGCTCACCTTGAGTCCACCGCCTCTATGGGGCAAAGGATTCGAGACATCCTCGCAGGGCTCAGAGATCTTGTGAAGACATCCAAAGATCAGATACATACTACAGAAGATGACGCACCTTTGGCGGATCCCCGCCAAGGAGGACCACAGGCCCCCTGAAAGAGCCTTGCTTGGGATGGCAGCCGGGCGCCGCAAGAAGACTTTGCCGGGCCCGCAAGGCCCCCGCCAAGGACACCAGAGGGCCACCATCAGGCCCGCCCGAGTTTCCACCATGCAGCTACCGACCCAACCAGTGGGCCAAGGTGCACTGCGCATGGCAAGCTAACCTTCGTGGAGACCCACCATCGCTACCACTCGCCTTTCGCCGCCTACATGGCACCACAGCACCGCTGTGGCACGGTCAACACGAAGGGAGCGGCGATTTTACAGACTGGCCTCCTCGGCCCCCGAGTAAGCAAGTGACACCTAAGCAAGACGATTATGGCGCTTTGTCATGTAATGCAAGGGATAGACTCAGATGATCAGAGTCTTTTCCACCTCCCGTGTGCCACTGTGGCAACCCCTTTTCCCTATAAAAGGAGGCCCAAGGCTACTGTGAGGAGGATTCGCTTTTGGAGCCTCGACGCCCATAGCTAGCTCAAGAACATAGATAAACTAACCACCAAAGCAGGAGTAGGGTTTTACGCATCTTGCGGCCCAAACTCGGGTAAAAGAACCCTGGTGCTATCTCTTTGATCTTCTTCTTCACGACCCCACGCCAAGAACCGTAGTAGGGATTCTTGTGATCCCATAGGTGTCGCCTCCGCGACCGACATCTTGGCGCTGTAGGGGGTGCAGTTGTGAGAATCAGTTCTAGCAGTTAGCCCGGCACTCCTTCATCTTCGTGACCTTGGATGAAGAAAGGAGGCTAGAAGATCGACGCTCGAAGCGGGTCGCCAATGTGCTTAAGTTGCATCGACTTCTTATTTGTGCTACCTTCTTATTTGAGGTTATCCCCCGGAGATGTCACGCCTTTGTATGAGGACCTCAAGACGCTAGGGGGCTCTCCCATGATCGACAACGCCTTGCCCCTGCTTCGAGTCTGCTCAACAGCCAAGCGGCTGCGCCGAGGATGGTAGAGTAACCTTCCGCGATCGACAACGCCTCGATTCAGCACTCGAGTCAAGCTCATAGTTCGGGCGGCCGCTTTGGAACGGAAAGGTGGCTTGTCCGGCGGCACACGCATTCAAAGAGGCTTCTGGGATCCGTCCCTCAAAGCGCCGCTTAGGGCTTACACCGCAAGCCTACCCGACGATTTAGGCACACATACAAAGAGGAATTGAACGGGAAATAACGCAAGAAAATTAAGAGTACTTTCAAAGCTATATTACATCACATCATAGCTGCGGTTCTAACTAAAGATAAAATTTGTCTTGATCGGGAACCTGCAGCGGCGAAGAAGAACGGATGCTCAATCCCGGCTGCCTTCCACCCTCTTGATTTCGCTGCCGATGCCATTGGTGATGGGCTTGATGCGCCCTTGAGCACCGTGAGGTCAACACCATCCGCAAGCTCTTCATCGCTGCGGCAAGTCAAGGTTGGGATTCCAAAGGCGCCACCTTGGTGAGGACCTTGGTCACAACCTCCGCAAAGTCGCTGGTTCCTCATCGCCGGGCGTGGGTCAGTCCTGTTGGAGGAGATAGGCCAAGGCCCGAGGACGCCTCAAGAACTGGGTCAGCTTATGCTGATGGTCCCATGGTGCTCGGGGCGACTACATTTGGCAGCCCCATGGTGGCTAATTGCAAGGTGACCTGCCGGCGATGACCTCCAGATGGCTGATCGACTTGTTCTCACCCACCACATACTCCCTGGTGGGAGGCGGCCTGCTTGCCCGCAGCTGCTTCTCCTCCTCGAGGCTCCGTCAAGGTCTCCTCCCGGCCCCGCCTTCCAACAAGATTCTCGAGACCTCCAGTTCAACTTGAGGTCTCGATGGAGTTTTGCGCTCGAGAGCTCCCAGCCCCGCCGATGACTGCCTTGGCGCCTGCACAAGGCGCCGTTGAGCTGTGTTCCTTCGCCGACAGCTTGAGGGCCTGCTCCCTTAGCTCGTCCCGCCCGCCTAAAATTCCTTCGCATTTTGGCTAGCATGGGCTGTGAGCCTGGCATTGAGTGCCTCCTTGTGCCTCTCGCTCCACCACTGGGTCCGGCTGCATGACAAGGGCCTCGAGCCCTCATCCTTGCTGTGGAGCATTGGCGTTGCTTCGCTTCACGCGCTGGAGAGGTCCTCTTCCTGGGAATCCAATGCTTGATGCTGGTTCCGGCAGCTTCGCCACGGCGCGGCCAAGTTCGCCGCCTTCTTCCCGAAAGCCTTCGATGTCGGCCATTCTCATGGTGAGCTCGACGTCATTTGGCCAGCTCCTCCCGAAAGGCCCTCACTCTCGCGAAGTCCGGTGGAACCAGGTTCGCACCTCAGCGACACGCCGCTTTGAAATCCACCTCCGAGTTGTCCACCGCTGCCATCCTAGCCTTGATCTTGTCCAAAGGGCGCTGTAGAGCACTTGAGCTCCTAAGTCGCCCCCATGGCGCGTGAAAAGCTGCTCTTCCGAGAACCGCCGCCACCAACGCCTGCTCATCAACCATTTCAAGCCCGGTGGCGCAAGCACTCGCCATCCAAGGCTTCCTTCGGCAGCGCCGCTTGACGCCCCCGGAGATGGATTTAAAGATCGCCGCCCCTTCGAGATATCTGCCAGGCCCGAGGTTGAGGAAGAGGGAGGCTGCTCACCCGCCTTTCTCGGAGGAGGCCTTGCTGCCCCGCCGGCAGGCCCACTCGCTGGCGCCGCAGGAAGCTTTGCGGACGCTTGGCGGCTCGCAGCGTGTCTCGGCAAAAGACTTTGGCGGCTTGGCCAACCGCAGCCTCACAAGATCCTTGGCGGGCTCTCGGCAGCAATCTGCTGCCTCCGCTAAGTGCCTCCTCGGCAATGTCTCCCACAACAGGTCCACGCCCCTCCATGTCTCATGAAGGAGGGCCTGGCAGCAATGGGGGGCGAGGAGGCCAAGAAAGGAATAAGGGAAAACAGAGGCTGAAGGACAAAGCACCAAAGGCAGTGCCGTGAAGTAGAAGTCCCTCTTCACAAGATTTACGCCAAGCAGAGTCACTAGCGCCCAAGTTCCCTCTTCCTCCATGGTGTGGCTCAGCGCCCGTGCCCTTGTCGGGGCCCCTCTCTGACGGCAGAGTCGATGGGGTGGTGTTAGGAGCAGCAGATGTGGCTCCTCCCACCGCCGCCTCCCCCTCCCCGCAAAACCCGACAAGGTCAAGATCGTGGCATCGAGCGCCACCACATGTCGAGTAGGAAGAAGGTGACGAATTACTGGGCTGCGCCTGGGGCTGTTGTCCTGGCTGCTCAAGACCACCAAGTGGTGTCTCCTGCCCCACCAGGCTGATCGCCGCCAAGGTCCTTGCCTCTTTCGCCCTCCGGGCCAACATCTCCGGCCTCCCCGCAAAAGCAAAGATGGATCAAGACAAGCCACCCGATTCAGGAAGATAACAGTGAGGAATGGAGTACTTACTGTCAGTCTGCCTCCTCCTCTTCCACCAGCCTCCTCTTCCTCTCCGGGCCGAGAGACCCAGAGATCAAAAGGAGCTCCACATCATCGCCTCGAATCGACGCCTCACGGAGGAGGCTAAGAGGGCGCGGGTTTGTGCGCACTGGATGAGGAAGGGGCCGCCGCTTTCTTTCTTCTCAAGGGCTCTCGCCAGCCCTTTCACGCTGGGGGCCTCGTGGTGGCGCCTTGACCTCCAAAGGTCAATTGAGGCCTGCGGGTCTCCGGGCGCAGCCGACTGCTCACTGGAGCAAGCCCGGCCAGGACTCCGCCTCTTCCCCGGTCGGCGCCGAGCCTCGCCGCCACGCCCTCCTCCTCCTCCGACGACTGCCGGTCACAGCCCCTCGACAAGCGGAGCTCCAGCCGGTTGCGGTGCTGACCTCCCGTGGCCGCCTCCCACAAGGTGAATCTGCCTCTTCCGCAGCCGCCGCGTTTTGTCTTCCACACCCCGGCGCTTGCTGGGCCTCCATGGCAAGCTGTGCCTCCTCGCCTCTAGTGGAGATGTAGTCCAGTCTACCGGGTGGTGTCCATGACAAGCCACCGCCAACATCAGCATTGACGCACACCTCGACCAAGGAACGCTGCAGTCCAAAGATCATAGCAATGATCTCGGACCGCGTGAGTTATTGCACAACGGACCAATTTCGCTGGTAACTTGAAGAACGACCCCTTTGAGGCCTGCCGATCTTTGTGGCGGCCTCGGGCCTTGCCGGGTCCGCTCAATCTTGCCGCACTGACCACGCCGAGTCGGAAAGCTGCTGGCAGAAGTGGGCATGCCCCATCACCATGAAGTTGTGGTCGAGGCTGTGGCGGAGCCACATGATGTCACCTGGTTCGTGAAAGCCGTGCTGGTCTCCCCTTGTTGTGAACGGGCAATCCGGCGCGTAATGAAGTCCGCCCCGATCATCTCTGGGGTGAGTCTCACTGGGTCAGCCAAGGATCCGTGGTGGCGACGGTGAGCTCCTGCCGGCAGCATCGACAAGCCGCCTGCCGCTGACCGCATGGACCGGCGGCCCCGACGACCTTTGTAGATCTCATGGTTCGCCTCGATCCAGCACCACCGCCACGCCATTCGGCCCCACTTCTCCTTCATGGCACCTTCCGGTATGCCCCTGGATCTTGAGATCCAGCGATACATCCGAGACTCGGGCGCCCGGCTGGATTCGGGAAGAAATAATGGCGAAGAGTGCCGTGTTGGGCTGCACTCAACAAGCCCTCGCAGAAGATGCGCGAAGAGAGCTAAGCATGCCACCGCATTCGAGTAAAATCCAAAAGGCGTAAAGCCAAGGTGTGCATGATGTCGCAGAAGAAATCGGAAAAGGGGGCATAACCCGCAAGAAAGGTAATCGATTTAAAAAGGGATACCGGTTTGGGGCAGGATCGGCGCAGCGGCAGGAATAATGCGTGCCGCCGGTGCCCCTAATTTTCCCCGCCTTCACTCCCCATAAGGGCTTGAAGGAGGCCAGGAGATCATGAACACCAATCGGATGAGGGGATGAAGAAGGCAGACTTCGTCCCGTCCTCTCGACTGGGCAAGGCTTCCACGGCTCCACGGTCCCAGAGTTTTAGCCACCCCTTGCCCTTGGCGGATTTGGGCGCCATGGCGCCAAGAGGTCTAGAGGAGCAAGGAAGGAGGGTGGTGAAGAAATGTATGGCGCATTACTAAAAGCTCAGAGGGAAGGAAGAGAGGAAACGCGCTCCGAGATTGGAAAAGGTACGGAAGAAGAGGTGAAAGTGAGCGCGCGCCTGCCGTTATTCCTTCTATGGGGAAAACTTGGGCCGCCTCCTTTCACATTAATCGCGATGGACGATGCGCAGTAGAGCTCAGCCCCACGCATGCCACCCACGCCACGCACACCTCCCCCACGCCAAGCCACGCCGCTGGAGACGGGAAGCGCAAGCCGAAAAAGACTTACCGCGTAAAAACCACCCTGCCTGCCCACAAGACCATTTTTTGGGCCTAGCCCAACGACGCGATCGCTTTACGTGGTGCCCAGTTCGGGGTTCGCCGGTGTACGAAGAAGGGTACACCTTTTAACCGCAGCATCGGCAAATGTAAGCCGCTGGCGCCGCCACACTCAAGCAAAGCAAGGAAGGAGAGCTAAGGTAAGGGTCAAGCTCGAAGAAGGTAATGACGCCAAGACCAAGACCACAAAGAGCAAGGGGACGAAGCGACTTCTTGCAAAATCCTTGCCGGGCGGTTTAGCAACCGCAATATTCTTGCCGGGCCGGGTTTCGCCCACGCCCACGGAGAGCGGATCACCTTGAGTCCACCGCTTCATGGGGCAAAGGATTCGGAGACATCCCCTGCAGGGCATGCAGATCTTGTGAAGACATCCAAAGATCAGATACACATGAAGATGACGACCCTTGGCGGATCCCGCCAAGGAGGACCACAAGGCCCCTTGGCAAGAGCCTTGCTGGGATGGCAGCAAGGCCGCTGGAAGACCTTTGCCTTGGCCTCTTGAGCAAGGCCCCCGCCAAGGACACCAGTGAGGGCCACCATCGTGGCCCTGCTAGTCGAGCCCACCATGCAGCTACCGACCCAACCGGGGCAAGCACTGCTGGCGGCAAGCTTAACCTTCGTGGAGACCCACCACTGCCTCCACCTCGCCTGCCGCCTACATTGCACTAATACACACAATCACCGCTGTAGCATGCCGTGGTCAACACGACGGGAGCAGCGACGAACGAGACTGCTCTTCCTCCCCGATAAAGCAAGGACACCTAAGCAAGACGAGATTTATGGCGCCTTTGTCATGTAATGCAAGGGATAGATCAGAGGATCGATCCTCTCCACTCCTCCCTGGTGCTATCAGGCAACGCCTTTTCCCTATAAAAGGAGGCCCAAGGCGACCGTATGAGGATTCGCTTTTGGAGCCTCGACGCCCATAGCTAGCTCAAGAACATAGATAAACTAACCACCAAAGCAGGAGTAGGGTTTTACGATCTTGCGTCTCTAACCTGGGTAAAAGAACCCAAGTGCTATCTGCTTGATCCGCTTTTCACGACAATGCAATTCGCGCCTAAGAACCGTAGTAGGGATTCTTTGTGATCCCATAGGTGTCGCTCTCCGCACAAACACAAGATAAGAAATAAATCATATGCAAGATGCAAACAACATCACACTACCATGTTAGAGGTCTCTCGTCATTAGTGCCATTGCATATTCACAGCATTGCATATTCACAAATTTTATGATGTAAACTAAGGAGAATGCATTTCAACAAATTAGAAGAAATGAAAGCTAGACACCATATGAAAGATGCAATGAATATCACTCTACCAAGTTAAAACTGTCTTGTCATAAGTGCCATTTCAACAAATTAGTAGTACAAGCTAGAAAAGAATGTGAGATGTAACCTATATCACACCAAGTCAAACGTGTCTTATGATAAGTGATTGTTGCAGTTACACAACAGTAGTAATTTGATGTAAGAACATGGTGTGATAGATGATATTGTATGTTCTAGAAACAGAACACGGTCTTATTCAAGTATAATGTAAAGTAAGCTGATGGAATTCAACAAAATTAGAAGCAATACAAGCTAGACATCACACATAACATGCAACCACATATAACCGCAAGGTTAGAGGGAGCACCGTGATGCTGCACTAGGGGAGACGTGCTCATCATAAACACAGCTTTGTTGAGTGTCTATGCATGTGTTGTCTTGGAAATCATCTTGGGGTGGAGGAGTAGAAACAGAGAGGCCCTCCGCTCGAAGGAGCACCTTTATCCGCTGCCTTGCTAACTTCCTTCCGCTTTATTGATTTTGAATTGTCAAGTAAAACCGACAAGAAAAAGCAATAAAATTCTCTTCGTAACTCATTCATGCATGATACCGATAATCACTACTTTGATGTAAGGCAAACACATGATACCAGGATGGAATATGTACGAAAACAGACGGCATGGCATGTTCACAACTGTTTGTGTAAACTAAGTAAACCATTCCAGCAAATAAGAAGCAATGCAAGCTAGACACCACATGAAAGATGCAACCAATATGACTCGCCAAGTTAAAAGCGCCCCATCATAAATGGAATTTCAACAAATTAGAAGCAGACAGATGCTATAAATCATATGAAAGATGCAACTAATATCGCACCGCATATACTAAAGGTGTCTTGTCATGTTGATTGATGCGGATACAAAAAACAATAGTTTTATGTAAGGACATGCTTAATAGACAGATGTACTATGTACTAAATACAGAAGGCATGTCACATTAACAGTATAATGTATAAGCTAAGGTGACTAGCACATGCGCTTAACCAGATTGGAAGAATTACAATCTAGACACCATATGCAACATGCAACCACATATCACGCTGCTGAAGTTAGAGCAAGCACCTGGATGCTAGTGTAGGGAAATGCTGTAATCAACCACGAGCTACGCTCACTATCTTCATCTAGCATTTCTGTTTCTTGAGAATCATGTCGGAGGCCGACGCTGCATTCTTTAAATGAGGAGTAGTCCCTTGCCTGCCTCATTCATCATAAGTGATTGATGAGGATACACAAGAACATTAGTTTGATGTAAGAACATGGTTAATACACGTATGTACTAGTATGTACCAAAAACAGTAAAGGCATGTCATATTCAAAGGTATAATGTGTAAGCTAAGTAGATGCAATTTAACCAAATTGAAGCAATACAAGCTAGACATCCGCTCGGAGTGGTGAGCATGATCATCTAGGACCCGAGAGCCTGGTGGAGGCGGGCTGCTTCGCCACCATCGCAGCTTTTTAGTTGGCTTCCGTGTGATGCCTATCTTTGTTGGGCTTGTCATCGCGCTCGCCAAAGGCCCTCGACTAGCTATTTGTCTTCCGGTGCTCACGGATGGTGGTTCATGTAAAAAATATATTTCCTTATCTTTACCGACTTTCGCCTTCAATACAAGCTAGACACCATATGGAACATGCAACCACATATGACACCCTGAAGTTAAAGCAAGCACCGGGATGGTGGTTCATTGCGAGCGAGGTCATCAACTCCAGAGCTACGCTTTTACTGCTCCATCTCGCCGACACTGCACCCTTTATAGCTACTGTAACGTGTCTTGCCTACCCGCATACGTAAGCTGGAGCGACTTCTCTCTTTTCTTTTTGGCTTCTCTCATGGCAGCAGAGTCTGAAATACCCTTGCATAAAAAACACAATAGTGAGAGTATGGTGAAGTGTGCGTAACTAGTGCATCGAAAAGTAGCGTATAGCAGGTGGCTGAAAAATAAATGACAGGAGACATATGATAGCTCTACAACATTGCATGGCAAACAAAATTAGATTCTACTCCACATGATTTTGTAATATATGAGCACAGGAAATGCAGTACTCCTCCAAAGACACCACCACATGTGGTCATATCTAAGATAACAATCGATCGAAAATAAATAGGTCACCGATTTTTTAATGAACCGTCCGATCTATAAGGAATGGGCAGATGGCCTTCGCCTACCTCCCGCCATCATCTGTTGATGATCTTTCGAACCGCCAACACCACCGCCCTGCACTGCCTCCGCCGCCGGCCTCCCATCGACCTCACACCACCGCTGCAGCTTGGCAGCGCCTCTGCCATCCTTTAATCCTGCCGACCTCCAGATCGGCGCCAAGAGTTCTAGGCCGACACGCCCTAAGATAAACACTATATGTTTGCTTCCCGGCGTAATAGGCGCATTAGCGCCTACGCCGGGAATGCTTTCTCTAATTGGGAATCAACTGCAGAAATTGAAATTCAGGGGCGTACGGACCTCTAGCTAAGGTGAAATAGTATATGAGGAGAAACCTTGTGCATCGCGAAGTTACTAGGAACATCTAGTATCAAGAAGAAGCGGTCAACTAGTGTCTTCAGGGATGAATACTGCAAGCAGAGACGTAAGATTTGCACTAATAAGGGAAGAGGAGTACTTTTTCGTTGCTGCAGGTGGTCACCTCCACATGTCGCTACCGATCTTCTTCTTTTTACCGGGAAACCGATGTTCTGAGGGTGCAGCTTGGACGACCCATGGCCAAATTGTTGATCTGTGTTGCCGTACGTATGTCGGCGGAGGGGAAGCAGATCCGAGGCGGCGAAGCGACGGCGAGCAGGAACAACTTCAAGGTGGAGGGTGGCGGTTGGAGCGGCAGCGTGAGGCGCAGGACGGCGTGGTTGAACTGGCTTGCACGGACGGCTCGGCCTCGGCTTCAACTACTAGCCGTGGAGGGCGCTATGTTGAGGTTGGGTGGACGACTACTGCCGGGTATCGCCCGCGATGGAGGAGGGCGGCGTGTTGAGGGGTGGATGGGTGGCGGACTTGAGGACGCCGGGTTTCATGCTGGTGGAGAGGTAGTTTTGGCGCCACGGAGTACCTAATGGGGAATCGGATGGGTGGGAGGAACCATGTTTCGTCCTGGGACACGCTTGTTTTTGGCTTTTTGAATGTAAGATGGGACGCGCTTGTTTGAAATTTGGGGAAAGTACAAACTTTGCCCCTCTTAAATTTTGGACCCATCATGGGTCGGGGTAGGATGGTAATCCTGTGTCCCAAATAGTGGGCGGAGCGATTTTGCCGCACGCATGTGTGCTTAGGCGGCCATTGTGTATGAATGTTTTTGGATGGCTGTTCTCAAGGCCAAGATGAAGCTACAAACCTACCCCGGCCTGGGTAGGTTTCACGGGTCGGAGTTATTAGAAAAGTAATTTTGTACTACCAAACATTGGTCTCACGCGGTTTTGGGCAAGTAGAGGCTCTTTACGCTTCGCTCAAAATTTTGAAACACAAGCATTCACGCTTAGAGTACTCTTGAACTATGAGGATTGACCTAAATAGACAACGTTATATTTGACCTTGTATGTTTGAAAACCTCATTAAATTATCCGCTTTTTTTGAAATTTTGACACTTGAAAATCCTATAACTACGATTATTTTGGAATGGAGGAGCTAATTTGAATCTATTTTGTACACGACTACATATGCTATTATGTACAAAATCGAGCAAAGATTGGTGCCCCCATAATTTAGGTATGGTTTACAAATGCCATGATATCAAATTCAAATAATTGAATGGACTTCATGTTGAATTCGATTTTTTAAACCACCTTAAGTTGAATTCAAATGTATGCTAGTTCATAGGTAGCTATTTATAATGTCCATTGTGTAACTTTCAGATGTATAATGTGCTTTACACACACAACATGAACTATACTCACGCTTATATTCGATTGCTAAAGCGATGCATTGTCTGGAGTTCAAAATACTAACTATGTGGATCAATTGTGTCGTAATAATAACATAGACATGCTCAAATTTGATAGAATCTAGATGTCCGATGGATCAATGACCGCTCTTACGCTAATTGCAAATATCATGATCCCATCCTAATATTTGGATACAATTTATATCTTTAATCAATGTGTAGAGTAGTCTTTACGTAGTTTCACTCTCCATCGGTGGTCTCTCACACATGCTCACACACTCTCTCCGAGGTGTCTTTCTCGCACACATGCTCTAGATATAACCCTCCCTCCTCTCGTAACCATTTACAACTGTTTTCACTAACCTTTATCACAAGCACTCTTCCTCTCGCAAACATACACACGCACAATCCTCATCGACCCTTTCTATATACATGGACCTGCCTACGTGTCTCATGTACGCGCATTATCTTTACGCCTGTCTCTCACGCATTGTCTCACACCTCTTCCTAATCGATTTAGTATGATTCTAGCAGAGCATTCTGTAGGATGCCCTTAAAGTTAGGTTGGATGAATAGTAATATCGTAGATAAAGGGTTACCTTAGTCCGAGAACCTAGGGTTACAAATCCTAGCCGGCTTTGTCAAGGGACACAGAGTCCTTCACAATTCTGCTATCTTTGTCTTGTACGACTAGTCATCCATGGGTCTTCCTAAATGCATCACGGGCCAACCAATGTGGCGCAGACGGAACCGAACGAAGGGCCTCACCTCGACCCACCGGACCTCACGCTGTGACACACCCTTGCCCCCACGCCTCATTATCTTCTCACACCCACACATACCAACACAAACACCACACACACAAAAAATTTCTCCCGGTGCCTCTATTCCTCCCCTTGCATATACACACTCAAGGGAATGGAATCTCTTGTCGCGGACGCCATATTCGCTCTCTCTAGACCACTCTCATTTCTCGCTATCTCTCCCACGCCGCCCCCTCTATCCATGCCTCTCTCTAATACGTAATACACACACATACCTCTCTAGGCCCCGCCAAATGCATCAACTACACATTCACACATGTTACATCACGCACTTCCATTGATCTAAAAAGCCCTCTTCACGCTTATTTCATACAACATTCCTTTTGAATAAAGTGTGGACAAAAATTATTTTAGAGTTTCTACATATATACAACATTACAAAGTTATATGGAGGAGTACAAACGCTAATTTGCATTGCATGGTGCCCATAATGATATTTATTCAAGACTGTGAATTTGTATATTTTTATACTATATACAAAGTTAGTCATAATAAAGAGAAACGAAGAGCATCTCTCTCTCCATCGTGATACCCCCTCAGACGCCTTTCACGATGCACACAAAACTATCTCCGTGTCCTCTAAAAGTAAGCCCCAGAAAATTCACGATGTTTCATCTTTCTCTCGCGATATATGCAATGACGATCATTGTATTTGAAGCTAAAGCACGATACATACATTGACTTCGAATCCACTCATTACGGTCACCATTTATGTTTAGTGGTTATTATACGTCATGGGCTCACCGTGACAACTCAGATTTGCTCATGACATGACTAGTTGACAGCTTAAACGCCCACGTGGCACCTCTAGTGTTGCATCACATTATCTCACTACCATCGTGCCCACTTGTCGACTTGTATCTACTCTACATCTACACTCTTATAAATTACATAAAATACACTCTATAAAAAAATAGAGTTGGTGATGATGGTGTGCCCGCCATCCCAGAATATAGGTCATCCGATTTATATCCTGACGGATAGGAAAGAAACTATGGCAATTTTGCAAAAGGTACCCACACACCTCTCCACATTTGCAAATAAGGCCTTCCTCGCTCATCCTTTTCTCTCACAAGATAAACAAGTCATACAAATGCATCTTGATGTTACGTGCAACGCACGGACATCTTGCTAGTAAGAATGAATACAAACGATCAAAAAATATTTGGACGGTGGTTCGAAGTCATGACCGCGGGCACAACGGACAAGGTGGCTGTCGTGGTTCTAAGTCTGACAGTAGAATGGGAGGTAGGTATGAAGAGGCAAGATCCTAGCTATGGAGTAGTTGTATACGCAAGGGATTTACGAGTTCAAGCCCTTCTCGGAGGAAGTAATAGCCCTACGCCACGGAGCCCGGAGGCGGTCGATCGATTATACGCCGATGTGTTATAGGGGTGCGAACCCTTCACCGTGGAGGGGGTGGCTTATATAGAGTGCGCCAGACCCCAGCCACCCAATGAGAGTAGAGGGTTTATGTGTTAAAGCTAGGCATTACTGGTAACGCCTTACATAAAGTGTCATTAAGTTCATAAAGACTATTTTACTACAGACCGCTTGGGCACCGAGTGGCTCTTGGACTCCTGGGTGGTCGAGTGGGTCTTCATGGTCGAAAGTGTCTTGAATCTGTTCGAGTGGAAACCTACCAGTGTCGATTGGAAGGTTGCTTCTCTTGTGAGTGTCCTGTGGAGGGTACCTTTGGGCAGGTCTATGACCCTACCCCTGTGTACATGACTTCATCATTAGCCTCTAATGGATCGAGGTTTGAGGAGGAAGGAGTTGATAATCTTTCCGACCTGTTCTTCATGTTGCGAGTGTGTCTTACTTTGGATCAACGACCTTTTAGTGATGGCATCAACTTTCTTTCAATCGCTTTGATCCATTCTTCGCTTGTCGAAAGTGAACTCGTGGAACTTGAGGATTTTGAGCCACGGATCGGAGGAAATCTTCTATCCGACGAGTTGCTCATGTTAGCGGATTTCATGATCCAAATTTTGGGAAGCGCTAAGCGGAGAAAACCGCGACACTGGATGGGATAAGTCGATGACGCCGATCCGCTACGCTTTTTTTCGCCACGATGACAAGGCGTGCGCTACCGCTATGGATCTCGACGGATTGCCTCGGGCTCACCGGCCAGCCACTCGAAGCGGCCCCATATAAAGCGAGGCCAGGTATTTTGAACAGCAAGCAACCTCAATCTTCCTCCTCCGCCCAAACCTTCTCGCTCGCGCTTAGCCCATCCAACGCCAACTCAAGATTTTGCTCTACAAGCACTATGGTGAAGGACAAGACCGCAGCCCCGAACGGGTGAAGAAGGCGGCGCGAAGGCTAAGGGGAGAGCGCCTGGCTGCGGATCCTCTTCATGTCCAAACTGCCGCAAGGCTGGGTCCAGGAGATTGATCCGCCGACCATCACCGAGAAGGACCTCACCGATCTGGCTAATGAAGGATCTGAATTTCATGGGTCGGCGAGGCTTCCGGGAATGGAGTGGCAACCGCAGCCTCAAGAGGGTGAGTGTGTTCTCCTCGCCACCCACGAGATCGGGATTTTCTCCGCCACCTAATCCTTTTTTCCGGGGTTTCTGAACTTTTTGGAGCGCAACTCCATCATTTCACTCCCAACTCCATTGTCTACCTTGCTGCTTTCATCTTGTTATGCGAGAACTTCTTGGGTTGTCGATCGTGACCGGGTCTCTTCAGCACATATTCACCGCAGCAGCCTCAGACGGTGAAGAAAAACGAACCCAATGACGAGAGAACCCAAGTAATCCAGATGTGGGGGACTCAAGTCCAAATGAGGGGAAGAGTGCCTTCCGCTATGACTCTCCCCGACTTGTTAGTGGGTGGTAGTCGACCGGTTCTATCGCTAAGACCAGCCGACGCCAGGCAGTCGACCGGGCTCCCTCCTTTCTCCATGAGCCGAGTGAACAAGCCATCTTCCTCAAGGTGTTACCAGAGGAGAAGGCCCAAGTAAAGTTGCCGATGGAGCGCAGTAGTCCAGCTTATTCGCGACGGGTGACCGCATGGATCTCCTGGAGGTTTTCTCCAACGGCGATTCAGCCACTCCAATACCGAGGTCATCCGATGTGGATGTACTGCACGGATGATACCACTCAGGTCCATCCGAGGAGGTCGATGACGCCACGCCGAGAAGTGGATGACCGCCATCACAGAAACAAAGATAACCCACGCGGAGCTAGGAGGATTCCACCACCACCAGACATATTGACGGTAGACAAGGTACAACCATTTATCTTCGATCGCGATTCAGCCGCATTCATTCTGCTTTAGATGCCAATTGCCGATCGACTTCGCCTTTGTTCTTGCTGTCTTCTAGGTCACCACCGAGATGTACTTGATGCCCAACGGGGCGCAGGAAACAACAAGAAGAGGAAGCAAGTGGAGGTGAAAGTCCGGAGGAATGGGAGTCCAACGGCAGGAGGATGAGGAGGATGATAGCCTCGATGAAGAGGAGGAGGAGGAGGAAGAGGAGGAAGACGCTAATCCTCCTCGCCGGAGGGAAGGTCCAAGTTGACGATGACCCGGCGGCCGGGCACGGTAAAGCTGTTGTGCCCATCAAGGCAATGATGAAGCGACCTAGGACAACTTCCTCAACCGACCGAGAAACCGCTAAAGCAACCTCGAGCAACGCCGTGAAAGTTGGGCGAAGGCCTCATGCGAAGATGCGGATGGTCATCCCCACCATCTCCGGTAACCAATGTAACCTTGTATTTCCTTATTCAACATGAGTGTACTTTTGGTCGATTTGATGACTGATCAGCCGATTCTTGAAATCTAAAGCGCCGCTACCTCCGAGACTTCAGCCAAGCATGAAGATCAGGCAATGGAGGATGCTGCCACCTCCAACCTTGGTAAGATCTCTCGAGGTTTCGCTTTTAGTCAACTCGGAGCTTTTAGTCAATTGACTTCCATGTTTACTCAATCTTTCTTGTAGTTCCACTCACGTTATTGATTCCCGACGATGACGAGGAAGCGCCATTGAGGAAGAAGAAGAACAAGAGAGTGCTCGCTGGCAAGGCTGCTCCAACAAGGCGATTCCCGAGACGCTGGTTTCGAGGGAGGCAACCCCACTGGCTTCTATGTTCTTTCACTGCATCACGACGAAAGTGCCTCGACCCACTTCGTCGATCGCTGATCCACCATCTCTTTGCTATACACCACATCCCGGAAGACCAAGTGAGTGCTGCTAAGGAGGCCATACGCCAGCAGGATCATGATGGAGCAAGTGAAAGCGGTCCGAGAGGCTAGCCAGCGGCCTATGATGCTAGTTCAGCTTTCCAGAGCGATGTCCAAGTAAGTCGATCGTTGCTTGCTTTGTTAGGATATGCTACTCGAAATCGCTTCCTTCTAGAGATTTATATCCGTGACACCCACCGGGTGGGTGTGTCGATTGAATTTTTGTGGGGGCATCGCCGAGTGCACCCACCGGGTGTAGTCCTCGAGATTATGGTCATCGCGGCAATGGCTATAGTCTTTATGATGTGAACTCTTCACCGACCGGACGGACCAAGTCGAATGGAACCAGTGAAACCGTGGGGGCACGCTATGCACCCACCGGTGTAGTCCTCGAGATTATGGTCGATCGCGGCAAATGACTATAGTCTAAAGAGCTGTGCTTTTTTTGGTCGATCGGTCGAACCAAATTGGTAGAACCAGTAAGGGGGCATCGCTGAGTGCACCCACCGGTGGTAGTCCCCGAGACTATCGGCTTTAATGTTTTGATTTGACTGTAGTCTTAGAAATGCTACTATTTTTCCTTAGTCACTCGGAAGTGATCTGCCTTGATGTCTTTCGTTGGTTGACTCTTTTGTAGAAATCTTGCAAACTTGTGGCTCGCTATACTGAGTTAGAGAACAAATGATCCAGCTCAACCTTGATTTGAAGCTTGCTCAGAGAATTTGCGTAGGCAAAAGATGAAGCAAAAGGTATGGCTGGTGAGAACTTTTGACCATCGCCTTTGTTTTTCTCGCTCATTCTCAACTCGTTCTCATTGTTGCTTTGCGATAAACCGAAGAGACTTTGAAGAAGAAGGACCTTTACCTTGCAGAGGGCCGTATGTATGCACTTTGAGAAAACAAAGTCATTGAAGAGAAGCTTGCCTCACGACAAACTTGAGGATGAAATGCTGTTGAAAGCCGCTTCTTGACGCTGCTAATAAGGAAGTTAGTCGATCAAGAACGACAAGATTGTTCACCGACAAGGCCGCTAATCAAGCGGGAAGTGAAACGACCTAGAGATTTATCTTGAGGGCTCGCCAAGAAGCTGTTTTCATGCTTGAAGGCAATCTCTTCTACTCCACTGTTTTGCTATATCGCTCATCACATGATCGTTATTTTGAGTCCGAGCTGTGTTTTCAGAATTCTGCCAAAACTTTGAAGAAGAAACCAATGAGTGGAAACCAGTTTGGACCCCGCCAACTCTCCCCGTGAAGGACGGTTGCTATGAATGTGCTCCGATCGAATCTCGCTAAGCTAGCGTGGTGGATTATCTTGCTCGATCGAAAGTTGCAAAGGTCGCGGATCGACTCGACTCTCCGCCGTAATGACTCTTCGTAATGACCTTGAATCTCGATGACTCATCGAATGAGATTCCAAGTCGAAAGTGCAAGAATGGAAAAGTCTTCTGCCAGTGTGGTGCTGATGTTGCTCTATCTCCGGTTCGTGTCCACCGCAAAGAAGCGCGAAGAGGACAAGCCGGTGTCTTCAAGGTTGCCAATACCAGGAAGCACGACTTCAGATCTTTCATGGAGACTTTCATCGCTGCGCTACCCGTGATTGCCGACGGAATCGAATTCTACCAGTTTGTTGCACCTTCCAATCCACCGGAGGAGTAAAAACTTCTAAGTCCCACTCTTAAATTTGCCTCGAATGCCGAGTGGTTTTTGTAACCGAGAAACTTTAATGTGCTTAACACCGAGCACCTTGGATCTCAGAGGACGCTTATCCCAACTTGATTTATCCTTTAACATGCTTTGTTCGCCTTCTCGAGAGAACTTTGTTCCTCATTCGGAAGATATTCCGTTGAGACTCCACCAACTTGTGCTTCATCTATCCTCGCAGTAGGGATGGAACTCGATCGCGAACCGACCTTGTCGCCCTTGTGGATCGGGATGAACCGCACGTTGTACTTGTGGCGAAGCTCAAGGAGGAGGTAGCAATGACCTGCACCTCGCTGTCCTCCAAGTGGATTGGGATGGACCGCACGCTGTACTTGTGGCGAAGTTCAAGGAGAAGGTAACAATGACCAAGACCTCGCCTGCCCTTGCGGATTGGGATGAATTCTTTACTTAGGCGTAGCACCTGGCTGCAGTGTAAGCCTCCGAGTGGGACGCTTGCTCTCCACTCGGGTATGATTTTTGTTACTTAGGCGCAGCACTGGCTGCAGCTAAGCCTCCGAGTGGGAGGTTTGCTCACACGGTAGGATTTCTATTACTTAGGCGAGCACTGGCTGCAGCCTCCCGAGTGGGTAGGTTTGCTCACCACTGTAGGATTTCTATTACTTAGACGAGCACTGGCTGCAGCTAAGGCCCCGAGTGGGAGGTTTGCTCACCACTGTAGAGGATTTCTATTACTTAGGCTTGTAGCACTGGTTGTAGTTAAGCCCCGAGTGGGAGGTTTGCTCTCCACTGGTGGGATTTTTATTATTTTGATGTTTAAGTAATCTTGGCTGTTAGTAAGCCCCCGAGTGGGAGGCCTGCTCGCCACTGGTAGGATTTGAATACTTAGGCGAGTACTTGACTGCAGCTAAGCCTCCCGAGTGGGAGGTTGGCTCGCCACTGTAGGATTTTGAATACTTAGGCGAGTACTTGGACTGCAGCTAAGCCTCCGAGTGGGAGGCTGGCTCGCCACTGACAGGATTTTGAATACTTAGGCGAGTACTTGACTGCAGCTAAGCCCTCGAGGGAGACCTGCCTGCCACTGAGCAGGATTTTGAATACTTAGGCAAGTACTTGACTGCAGCTAAGCCCCCGAGTGGGAGACCTGACCGCCACTCAATAGGATTTTCAATACTTAGGCGAGTACTTGATTGCAGCTATGCCTCCGAGTGGGAGGCTGGCTCGCCACTCGACAGGATTTTGAATACTTAGGCAGTACTTGACTGTAGCTAAGCCCCGAGTGGGAGACCTGCTCGCCACTTGTAGAGGATTTTGAATACTTAGGCGCAGTACTTGGACTGCAGCTAAGCCTCGAAAGTGAGAGACTGCCTCGCCACTCTAGGATTTTGAATACTTAGGCTAAGCGGATTCAAAGTTAAGCCCCGAGTGAGAGACTGCCTGCCACTGAAATGATTTTTTTACAAACTTAGGCTAACCGGATTCGCAAACTAAGCCACCCATCGGGGAAATTTCAACAAAAAGTAACAACAATCATCGGGAAAATTATAACATTCTTGTCTTAGATAAACAAACTAAAAAGTACTTTTTATTACATCTCAACCGAAAGTGAGTATTATGTAAAAGGGCGGAGCAGCCCGCTCCAAGATCGAGGCTCACGATCCGCGATCAACGCTGTAGAGATGATACGCCCGCTGTGGAGAACTCTTGTGACGATGAAGGACCTTCCCAAGTGGGAGCGAGCTTGTGGTTTTCTGATCCACCGGAGGACCAAATCTCCTCTTGGAAGGCTCGACTCTTCACATTTCGCATGTAATCGACGCAAGTCTTGTCGATAGATAGTCGAGCTGGATCAGGCCATTTCTCTCCTCTTCCAAGAGGTCGATCGCATCTTGCCGGGCTTGTTCCGCTTCTTCTTCAAAATATAGTTCGACTCAGGCGCATTGACAGAAGGTGTCACTGCCAGTAATCGCTTCAGCCCATAGACCAGAAGAATGGAGTTCTCCCAACGACCGATTAGGAGTGGTCCTCAATCCCCTGAGAACCGATGGAAGTTCGCTCACCCAAGCCTGCCGCTCGTTTGAGATCACGACAGCCGTGGTTTCACCCCTTGAGAATGAGGCCGCTTGCATCGCTCGCTTGTCCATTCGATCGAGGATGAGCCATCAAGTCATAGTCGAATCTCGGGGCCTTGAGAGGCGCAGTAAGGCTTTGAACTTGTCATTATTGAAGTTTGACCCATTGTCCGTGATGATGCTATGCGAACTCCATATCTGAATATCAACTCTCCGATGAAACCGATAGCAGCATGCATCGAGGTTCTTGATGGGCTTGGCTTCGATCCACTTGGTGAACTTGTCGATCGCTACTAGCAAATGAGTGAAGCCGCTTCTACCAGTTCAACGCGTCCAATCATGTCCAATCCCCAAACAGCGGCGGGCCAAACGAGTGGAATGGTCTTCAAGGTCTGAGGCTGGTTTGTGCGACATGTTGGAATAGAACTGACATCCTTCACACTTGTCGACTATTTCTTTTGCCATTTCATTTGCTTTTTGCCAGTAAAATACCCCTCGGTATGCTTTAGCCACAATGGCCCGAGAGGACGCATGATGGCCACAGGTCCCCGAGTGGATATCCTCAAGAATTATCTGACCTTCTTCTCGGCGTGATACACTTCTCGCCGACTCAACAAGGCTCTCAGAGATAATTGTCCCTTGATCATCAGAAGGCCTTGGATCGATTTGACGATCTATCGAGCCTCTTCTTCATTCTCCGGGAGCTCTTTTCTTAGGATATATGCGATGTACGGCATCGTCCAATGGGAGTGATGACCACAACTTCCATAATCAGGTCGACCACCGGGACCTCAACTTCAATGGATCATTGGCACTTTTTCTCCGTGGGGCTTCTTCTCGTGAAAGGATCCTCCTCGACCGATGGAGCATGAATGTGTTCCAAAATACATCACCGAATGGCTTCCTCTTGACCCTATCTTCGCCAAATCATCCACAGCTTGATTTTTCAACAGTATATGATGAGCTCTAACCCCTCAATTTCTTCTCCAAATTTTCTCATCAGACATAATAACTCGTCATAGCTGGGCTTCGACATACCACTCCTTCATCACTTGATTAACAACCAGATCCGAGTCGCCATAGACCATAAGGCGATCGGACGCCGAAAGTGAAATGGCCATGCACAACCCATACAGGAGTGCTTCATATTCTGCTTCGTTGTTGGAAGAATCAAAGTGAACTGGAGAACATATTTGAGCCTATCTCCTCGGGGAAACCGACATAACCCCTCGCACTGCAACTGCTCAGATCTTGGAACCGCTCGAAAACATAGTCCAAGTTGTTTCGAGTGAACTTGAGTCGGAAGCTACTGTTCAGTCCACTCGCGAGGAAGTCTGCTATTGCTTGGGACTTGATGGCTTTTGCCTCGAATTTGATATCAAGGGAAGGAGTTCAATCGCCCATTTTGCCACTCGACCAGCTTGCATCTCTCGTTATGAAGTATTTCCAACAATGGGGCGTCACGATGATCAGAATGGAATGATCAGAAATAATGAGCAACCTTCTTTGTGGTCATATAGATCCCATAAACAAGCCTCGATAGTGAGGGTATCTTTGCTTTGATGGGGTCAAGACTTTAGAAAGATAATAAACGGGCGTTGAACTTTGAATGCTTTTCCTTCTTCTTCCGGCCGACCGTGAAGTACAAGATCGACGATTTGTCCAAAGGGCTGCAATGTAGAGCAGCAAAGGCTCTTTGCTGATTGGGGCAGCAAGCACCACCGGGTGGAGAGCAGGGCTTTGAGCTCGCAAACGCTGCATCAGCTTCTAGAGTCCACTCAACTTGTCCGACTTCTTCATCACCGGTAAAGAGGCAATGCCTTTTCACCGAGGCGAGATGAATTGACTTAAAGCGCCAAGCATCCAAGAAGTTTCGACATCGCGGCACATCACAGTATGCCTATTCGAGTATGGTGCCAACCTTTCGGGTTAGATCGATTCTCGCTCGTAAACGAAAACCGAGTAACTTTCCACCAGAACTCCAAATGTACACTTTGAAGGGTTCAGCTTGATATCATACCTCCCGAGATTGGCAAATGTTTCAGAAGGTCACCAACAAAGTCGGAACCCTTTCGTGACTTGATCACTATATCATCCATGTACGCCCACATTCCGACCGATTTGAGTGAGCAAACACTTCTCGAATCATCCTCATGAATGTGGCTCGCATTCTTGAGACCGAATGGCATGGTGATATAATGTATAACCGAATGGAGTGATGAACGCTGTTTTAATCTCATCGGGTCCATACAGATAGATCTGAAGGTATCCGAATAGCGCTTAAAAAGACAACCTCTCACATCCCTATGCTTGAGTCGACTATTTGGTCGCGCGCAGGAAGAGGGAATGATCTTCGGCAGGCCCGATTGATATGCTTGAAATCGATGCACATGCGCAACGACTTGTCCTTCTTGGGGACCATGACGACATTGGCAAGCCACTCGAGTGGTAGATCTCTCGGATGAACTCTGCTGCTAAGAGCCGAGCCACCTCGCCAATGGCCTTTCTTCTCGACGGCGAACCACCAAGATACTCTTTAACCGTTTGAATTTTGGTCGACTCGAGGCTTATGTTCAGCCACCTCGAACACCCGCATGTCGCCAGTTTCCATGCAAAGATGTCCCAGCTCACGGAGGAACCGGATGAGCGCTTTCTTCCTATTTTGAGTCGAGTGTTGTTGAGATGTTGGTCGGAGCAGCATTGGGATCAGTCGGGTGAATGTGAACCTGTTTCGCCTCACCAATCGATCGAAATGTCGACTCAGAGCGTGCTTCTTAGCTTGCAACAAATCACCGGATCTGCAGCTTTTCGATACTCTTGTAGCTATACCACCGCCAACCGAGCATCGATAATCTTAGAGCCTTCTCGAAGCACTCTTCCGCTTTCTTCGACATTGCCCGTGATAAATGATCACGCCTTGGGGCCAGTGCATCTTCGCTTAAGATACACGTAACATGGTCGGGCCATGAACGCGCATAAGCTGGCCTTCCTGCATTAGCGTGATAAGCGCCTCGAAATCCACCACCTCAAAGGTCAATTTTCTTCCGGAAATGCTTCAATCACCAAAACTACATCAAGAGCAATTTGGCCGAAAGATTCAGCCTTCTTTCCGTGAATGACTCCATGGAAGCTCATGTTATCGGTACTCGAATCGACATCGGAATGCCCATCCTTTCGACGCTTCATGCATAATATGTTCAAGCCACTACCACCATCCATCAAGACTTTGGTCACCGAAAGTGCCCTCAACAACCGGGTCGACCATCAATGCTTGCCTCCCTGTGGTGGTGGCAATGTGCGCCGTGGTGATCGACCGGTCGAATGTGATGGCGGTCGGGACCATTTCAGATAATTGGGAGTCGCCGAGCAACCAAGTTCACTTCCCGATTGATAACCTTCAATCGACTTTTTTCTTTCGACGCCCAAGAAAATCATCAGGTGGAATTGACTTGGGATATCCACCATCGCCGCTATCTCGGCCTCAACTTTGTCTGCTTCTTCATCCTTATCCTTGAGTTGTTTCCTTGAACCGCTGAATCAAGAGCCGACACTCGTTGAGTGGTATGTTTCGGTAAATGAGTTTACCTCTTCATCTTTCTTTGTATGAATATGACATGGCAAATCCAACACGCTGCTTCCATCCTGGTCTTTCACCTTCTTGGGGTTCCAAGGACCCTTGATTTCCCTTGAACTTTCATGGGGTCACGCCAAGGCCTCTCCGGGAGCGGGCTGGCTCGGCTTTGCGCTTCGCTTCGGGATCGAATTTCCTCCAGCACTTTCATTGGCGGCCGATTTGTATTTACCAATTCGAGCCGATCCTCTTCTTCACCATTTGCATACTTGGTGGCAATTCCATCATCCGACTCAGGGTCATATCTCCGGTTCGACCAAATTTCAAACTCAACTCTCTCGTTTGACACCTTCCTTGAAGGCACAGATCGCCTCGGTGATCGAGATACATTCTCGATCGTGTGGTGCAAAGTGATCCACCGTGGATATAATCTCTCAAAGTTTCACTCAATTTTGCACACACGATCGCAACTCCGCTGCCAAACCTGCTGGTCGCTTGCAAGTTCCTTCAAATGTCCCGACAAACACTCTCGCAAGATCTTCCCAATCAGAATATCGGCTGGCGCTTAACCGATTCAACCACGCCCCGCTGAACCCTCCAACATAAGAGGCAAATGCTTCATGGCTACCTCATCGCTGCCATCACCGATCTGAACAGCCACTCGGTAATCTTTCAAGCAAGTGTCGCTTGGATTCACCAAAGAACTTCATCGACTTTAGTCGCCAACCTCAAGTGGGAGGAATCACCGCGTCTCGATGGCTCGCTGAAACACTCGTCCCTAAACATGAAGTCTGGCCATTGAAGGAACATCTCTATCATGGCCGCCTCGGTGAGCTCGTTTCTCGCGACCAAACTTTGAACGATAATAGATCTCGTGATCAAAGCTCGGGTCCTCGGGTCGATTAGAACTCTTCACCCAACATTGTGGCCAAGGTCGTTGTCCTGGCTGCCGAGGAGCATATGATCCACCCCTTGAGGAGGAGGAGGGCACTGACGCCGATCGCTATGCGATTTAATCGGTGCTCATATCTGCTCACGGCCCTTGTATTTGATCATCACGCCGCCCCCACGTTCTCACGCCGGGGCGACTCTCGACTATGGGCCGACTCGACCGAATTCGTGAGCTACAGATCGGCTGTGAAACTCGCTCCGCGATCGCGATACAACTGAGTTTTAATCTCCGCCACCGGAGCAGATCTCTCGATTTGTAGCAAACTGTACCGCCTCCCGACCGAAGGCTGAATTGACTCGCTATACGGGCGGCACCGCTAAATTGTGAATCGGAGTTTGATATACCTGAGTTGGCGGTTGAATGAGCCGACGCCGATCGGATTCTCGAACCCTTGGTCGCGCGGCGCCGCCGAGTACTCGCTGAAGGTTCTCTCACGAAAGCGCGCCAGCTGTTGGCCAAGTTGCTGCATCCTCCAAGGCACGAGCCTCGGGTTTCTCCAACGATACAAGTGTGAAGTGCATCCACGCCTCGACGGCGAAGCCTCCTCCGGAGCGGCGTGAGGGCTCGCAGGCAGTATTCGGGGCTTGCTCCGGATCACCTCCACCGCTACTCGCAGCGCGTGTGAACTGGGGACCGCGGGTCCATCGACCATCGAAGTTCGCCGCCAGGTTATCGCTATCGCATTCGGACGCAGCCAGCGGAGCCACCGAAACAGCCGTAGAGAGACTCGGCGGGCTCGATCGCCGCTGATTTGGGGTGGCCGATCAAGGGCCACTGCATGCGCCTCACCCACTGAAGCTCGATCGACCGGAACGCTTATGCCGTGGGAGGTCAGAGCGAAGACGCGCACAGAGCCGACCCATACTGGGTCGACGGTTGCCGCAGGAGGACGCCTGACACACGCTAAGTGCGTCGCCACGCTGACGGGATCGCGCCCACGCCGAGTGGAGCCTCGGGTTAAGCTTGAAAGCCGGGCGCATTTAACGTGAGCGCACCGAGATGGATCTCGTGGCTCACAACCGTAACTCCACCTCGAAAACCATGATGTAGGAGGTCGAAAGAATCCCAACTTCTCCAACAAATCGCTAGAACACCTGCCCCACATTGGGCGCTTAACCGTCGTGGTTCTAAGTCCCGACAAAGAGAATGGGGGGTAGTGTATGAGAGGCAAGATCCTAGCTATGGAGAAGTTAAATACGCAAGGATTTACGAGTTCGTGCCCTTTCTCGAAGGAAGTAATAGCCTCACGCTTTGGATGTCGTGACCTCGATTCCAAGTCACATCGATCTAGCCGGTAAAACACTCATATCACTTTATGCCTCACGCACGGTATTCCTCTACGTGTCGCGCTTACCATGGCCCGGACCGCTTATGCTTTTGGCTCGTGATATGATAGTGTCGCTAGCATCCATATGACAGAGACCCGGGCCGACATGGCTAGTCGTGGAACCCAAAGCGGCACTAACCCATGGGGGAGGCATACATGAATCACATCGAGCATGTCGGTCATCAACGCAGAATCCGGGCTGTAGCATCGGGCTAATAGGACTCCGTAAACCCGGCTGTAGAAAGTGCTAGGCAGACTGGATGTCACTGCGTGACATTTCCGGGGAGGCATATGTGAACGAAGTGAATCATATGCCGCTATCAAGTGTCCCGAGCAGTAGTGTCAATAAGTGGACTCACGTGAACCGGGTAGAAGCGGACTACTATGGCTTAAGGAAGCACTAGACTACATTTCCCCATAAGAGAGGCTCCTAAGGATAAACAACTAGATTGTCGGATCCCACACATACCAAGCATTTCAAACATACACACAATATGCTCAATATGTGTAAATACAACATGGCATCACAACATAACTCTCACGACTCAAATATTTATTCATTAGGCTCCGAGGAGCGAGATATTACAAACATGGGTCTCATGACCCAACATTCAGAGCATACAAGCAACAAGCACAAGCGAAGCTTAACATGTCCGAGAAAGTATACATCTACAAATGAAAAAGGGTGAGAAGCCCGACTATCTACTGATCTCGCCGAGGGCACAAGATCGTAAATGAGGTAACAAGCTAAACGTCAAGTCCACGCTGAACTACTAGCGAGACTGAGGTCTCTCCGCAAAAACATAAAATAAGCAAACGTGAGTACAAAATGTACTCAGCAAGACTTACATCGTAACTAACTACATATGCATCATTATCAACAAAGGGGTGGTGGAGTTTGACCGCAAGAAGCCAGCTTTGACTCAGTGGCTATCCCGAACTATAACGCAAGTAACTCTTTTGAGGTGGCGCACACGAGTCCACATATTCACCATATCAATACACCACTATGGATCCGATCCCCGCCTTCCTACGAGAACGCCATCCATAGCACTCACGCTTATCTTGCATTTTAGAGTATCCACTTTCACTTGTCTATGAACTATGCAAGGGGTCCAAGTTTCCTTATCCGAGGAACCGGCTATTCGAATAGATAATGATAACCCGCAGTAGGTGTACTTCTTCACACGCCTCGCCACTTACCGCCATGTACACCTTTGTGTATCTCGGAACCTTCAAGCGAAGCTCTGGCGAGGGAGTCGGCCACGACCGACTAACCACACAAGTCTCTAGTCCAGGTTTATCGCCTATTCGGGTTCCATCCGCAAGGAGATCCGCCGGGTGTCGCC
>JAHIAM010001357.1:0-35393 GCA_021605205.1 Aegilops longissima | reverse complement strand
ACATAATGGCATAACAAAAGTAACATAACACACCAAAACAACCAAATCAAAATCCAAGGAAAACTCAAAGAAAACCAATTCAAAGTTTTTCCTACTTCAAACAATAGCTAGAATAGTTTTATATAAAAAAAATTTCTCAGCATAACCTAATCATGGTTTTATGTTAACTTAACAGAAAAGGTTTCATTAAGCAACTAGGAGCAAAAAGAATTAATTAAAAATCTATTATGAAACTCCTATTAGGCCTAATCCAATTTCCATTAAGAAGAATAAAATAAAACTTTTATTTATCATAAATAAAAGTTCATCCTATAAAGTGACAGAAACTATCCTAGAATAATCAATCACATGTTAAAAATAAATTTATTTACTAATTAAATTAATAGGAAAACAGTAGCTAGTTAATTAATTGGGATTAATAATATTCTTCTTAAAACCATTTATTTATTAATCCTAAAATACCCAAGTTAATTTTTATGGTTTGGCAATGTCAAAATAAAGTTGGGACAAAAGAATCATCCAAAAATAATTTTTCTAACTCAAGTTATAGCAGATTTACTATTCTGTCTAAAACTAAATTAAAGCAATTTTAATTAATTTTAACATAGCTAAATATATAGTCTACAGAAACTACATAAAATTTTCAAACCAATAAAAAAAGAATCATCTAAAAATAATAAACAGAATAAAAGATATGAATTTTTCAAAACAGAAACTATTCTGTTAAAACAGAAAAACAAAAATAAAAGAAAAAGGCCTAATGGGCCTAAACTACGCACTGTGCGTAAAATAACCTAAACGGGCCTAATGGTTTAAACTAAAACGGGCCGGGCTAATAAAAATAAACCCGAATGAAAAAAAACCGTAAACTAAACCGGGCCGGTCCGGTTTATTTTAAAAGAGATACCCCTTCGGGGGTGATCTAATCTACGCCATTGGTGGCGCATCGGACGGGGAGGGGGTTCGGTGACTTACAAGGCGTCCGGCGGCGGCGGCGGCGATGAGTCTTGCCGAGGCTCCAGGCGTCGGTGAGGTCGGGGAGTGGCGGTGGGTGCGTGACGAGGTCGGGAGGCGATCGGTGGAGTCGGGGTGGTCGGGAGGGCTAGGCGGCGACGCGGCGAGAATGGCGGCGGCGAGAGCTTGGCTCCGTGAGCTCGAGCGAGAGAGGAGGGGTCCGCGAGGGCTAGGGGGGAATGGGGTGGGGCGACGGCTTAATAGCCAGGGCCTCGGCCTAGCTCGAAGCGATCGGAGGATCGGCATCCGGATCCTCGGATCCGCGATCTGCAATGCGGCGCGCGTGGCGTGGGGCGGGGTTGACGATGGGGCGGGTCCCACTGTCGATGAGAGAGAGAGAGAGAGGCGAGGCGAATCTGCGACCACCCGCCAGAGGGTTTCGAACACGGGCGAGGTGAGAGGGAGCTGGGCGGCTCGGCTGGCCTGGTGGGCACTGGCTGCGCTGGCCTGCTGGGTTTGTCGGCACTGGCTGGCAGAGGGGGCTGGTCTGGCGCTGGGGGTTTTTCCTTTTTGAAATTTATTTTTTAAATAAAACAAAACAGAGTATAACTTTTAAAATATAAATATTTTATATAGGGTATATATATACCAAAATGATCAGGGGAATATTCCCTTTCATTTGAACATTTTTCCAAAGGCAAAATCCAAACTTTATAAAAATCTATTTTTTTCAAATTCAAATAAAATTCAGATTTGAATCCAAAACTTTTGGCAATGTTTTCCTCTGATATTTTTGGAGTGTCATGTTACTCCTCTCATACTTTTGATCAAGTATTTATCAGGCTTAGTTTTTGAAATGTTTCCCACTTGCCAAAGTTTGAAATTCAAATTCAAAACTCAAAATTCTCTGAAACTTCAAATGGCATTCAATTTCAAACAGGATGCATAGGATGCTTAGCTATAATTGTAAAACATTCCAAATAGGAAATTTGGGATGTTACAGAGGAAAGGGTGATGCAGCAAAGTAGAGTAAGTATTTCCCTCAGTTTTGAGAACCAAGGTATCAATCCAGTAGGAGACAGCGCGCAAGCCACCGAATACCTGCACAAACAAACACCAACCTTGCACCCAACACGATAAAGGGGTTGTCAATCCCTTCATGGTTATTTGCAACGTGAGATTTGATAGAGATGGATAAATGGTAAAGTAATGTTTTTGGTATTTTTGGTATATGGAACGGAAAGTAAAAAAATTGGAAAGAAAGTAAATAGGAAACTAAAATTTTAGATCGGAAACTTGTATGATGGGAAATAGACCTGGGGGCCATAGGTTTCTTTAGAGGCTTCTCTCAAGATAGAAATTATTACGGTGGGTGAACAAATTACTGCCGAGCAATTGATAGAAAAGCGCAAAGTTATGACGATATCTAAGGCAATGATCATGAAAATAGGCATCACGTCCGTGTCAAGATACTTGCAAACATATCAAATCATGCATAAAAGAATTCAAATAATATTCATAGATAAGTTGATCATAAATCCACAGTTCATCGGATCTCGGCAAACACACCACAAAAGAGTTACATCGAATAGATCTCCAAGAACATCGAGGAGAACTTTGTATTGAGAATCAAAGAGAGAGAAGAAGCCATCTAGCTACTAGCTATGGACCCGTAGGTCTGTGGTAAACTACCACGCTTCATCGGAGAGGCAATGGTGTTGATATACAAGCCCTCCGTGATCGATTCACCCTCTGGCAGGATGCCGGAAAAGGCCCTTAGTTGGGATCTCACGGGTACAGAAGGTTGCGGCGGTGGAAAAGTGGTTTCGTGGCTCCCCTGGAAGTTTTTGGGGTATATGAGAATATATAGGAGGAAGATCTAGGTCAGTAGGTCACCGAGGGGACCACAAGGTTGCGGGGCACGCCCCACCCCCTGGGTGCGCCCTCCACCCTTGTGGACGCCTCGTGGCTGTTCTGACTTGCGCTCCAAGTCTCGTGGGTTTCTTATGGTCCAAGAAAAATCACCGCGAAAGTTTTATTCCGTTTGGTATTCCTTTTCTGCGAAACTCTAAAACAAGGAAAAAACAGGAACTGGCACTAGGCTCTAGGTTAATAGGTTAGTCCAAAAAATCATATAAAATAGCATATTAATGCATATAAAACATCCAAAACAGATAATATAATAGCATGGAACAATCAAAAATTACAGATACATTGGAGACGTATCAAGCATCCCCAAGCTTAATTCATGCTCATCCTCAAGTAGGTAAATGATAAAAACAGAATTTTTGATGTGGAATGCTACCTAACATATTTATCCATGTAATTCTATTTATTGTAGCATGAATGTTCAGATCCGTAAGATTCAAAACAAAAGTTTAATATTTACATAAAAACAATAATACTTCAAGCATACTAACAAAATAATTATGTCTTCCGAAAATAACATGGCCAAAGAAAGCTTATCCCTACAAAATCATATAGTCTGGCTATGCTCCATCTTCATCACACAAAATATTCAAATCATGCACAACCCCGATGACAAGCCAAGAAATTGATTCATACTTTTGACGTTCTCAAACTTATTCAACTTTCACGCAATACATGAGCGTGAGCCATGGATAGATATAACACTATAGGTGGAATAGAAGGTGGTTCTGGAGAAGACAAAAAGAGGGAGATAGTCTCACATCAACTAGGCGTATAAATAGGCTATGGATATGCCCATTAATAGATATCAATGTGAGTGAGTAGGGATTGCCATGCAACGGATGCACTAGAGCTATAAGTTTATGAAAGCTCAAAAAGAAACTAAGTGGGTGTGCATCCAACTCGCTTGGTCACGAAGACCTAGGGCAATTTGAGGAAGTCCATCATCTGGAAATGCCATAATAGGTAGGTATGGTGGCTGTTTTGAGGAAGGATATGTGGGGGGTTTATGATATCGACAAAAGTTGCGCGGTACTAGAGAGGCTAGTAATCGGAAAGGTGAGAGTGCGTATAATCCATGGACTCAACACTAGTCTTAAAGAACTCATATTGCAAAAATCTATTAGTCATCGAAACAAAGTACTACACGCATGCTCCTAGGGGGATAGATTGGTAGGAAAAGGCCATCGCTCGTCCTTGACCGCCACTCATAAGGAAGACAATATATAAATAAATCATGCTCCGACCTCATCACATAACAGTTCACCATACATGCATGCTACGGGACTCACAAACTTTAACACAAGTATTTCTCAAAATTCACAACTACTCACTAGCATGGCTCTAATATCACCATCTTCATATCTCAAAACAATCATAAGGAATCAAACTTCTCATAGTATTCAATGCACTTTATATGAAAGTTTTATTATATCCCTCTTGGATGCCTATCATATTAGGACTAATTTTATAACCAAAGCAAAATTACCATGCTATTTTAGAGACTCTCAAAATAATGTAAGTGAAGTACAAGAGTTCATCAATTTCTATAAAATAAAACCACCGCCGTGCTCTAAAAAGATATAAGTGAAGCACTAGAGCAAATTTGCCAAGCTCAAAAGATATAAGTGAAGCACATAGAGCATTCTAATAAATCATGATCCATGCGTGTCTCTCCCAAAAGGTGTGTACAGCAAGGATGATTGTGGCAAACTAGTAAGCAAATACTCAAATCATACAAGACACTCCAAGAAAAACACATATCATGTGGTGAATCAAAATATAGCCTCAAGTAAAGTTACCGATAGACGAAGACGAAAGAGGGGATGCCTTCCCAAGGCATACCCAAGCTTAGGCTTTTTGGCCTCCTTGAATATTACCTTGGGGTGCCTTGGGCATCCCCAAGCTTAGGCTATTGCCACTTCTTATTCCATAGTCCATCAAATCATTACCCAAAACTTGAAAACTTCTCAACACAAAACTCAACAGCTAAGCTCCGTTAGTATAAGAAAATAAATCAACTCTTTTGTTACTGTTGTGAACTCATTCTTTATTTATATTGGTGTAAATCTACTATATTCCAAATTTTCCATGGTTCATACCCCGATACTAGCCATAGATGCCTCAAATAAGCAAACAACACACGAAAAAGAGAATCTGTCAAAAACAGAACAGTCTGTAGTAATATGGATAGTTTGCATACTTATGTAACTCCAAAAATCATGAAACATTAGGACGTCCTAGGAAATTTGTATATCAATCTACTATAAAAAATTCAGAGTTTGTCGACGCTTCTTTGATTTTTAAAAATTCTGGGACTGAGCAAGTTTATATTTTTTACAACAAGATCACATTAACTATCACCGTAGGCTATCCCAAAGGACTTACTTGGCACAAACACTAATTAAAACACAAAACCACATCTAACCAGAGGCTAGATGAATTATTTAATGCACAACAGAACCTAAAAATCAAAAACAAAAAATAAAATTGGGTTGCCTCCCAACAAGCGTTATTGTTTAATGCCCTTTAGCTAGGCATTGCGATCTCAATGATGCTCACATGAAAGATAGAAATTGAAACACAAAGAGCGCACCATAAAGTACGTGAAAAACACATCTAAGTATAACATACTTCCTATGCATAGGCATCTTATAGGCAAATAAATTATAAAGATAAGCAAAAACTAGCATATGCAAGAAATAAGAAAGAAACAATAGCAATCTCAACATAACGAGAGGTGATTTAGTGACATCAAAATTTCTACAACCATATTTTCCTCTCACATAATAATTACATGTAGGATAATAATAAATTCAACAATATAGCTACCACATAAAATTTTCTCGTCTTGATCCACATGCATGCAAAGTCGACATTCTTCCAAAATAGCGGGGTTATCATAAAATAAAGTCATGACCTCTCCGAACCCACTTTTATCAAAAATTTCATAAGGTTGAATATTCTCCAAATTTGTGGGATCTAAATTCGACACTCTTCCAAAACCACTTTCAATATTATTCCAAACATTATTATCAATCTCATATTCATCATATGGTTTAAATAAATTTTCAAGATCATAAGAAGAATCACCCCAATCATGATCATAACAACAAGTAGCATACATAGCAAAATTAGCATCCCTAAGATTAGGGTTTTGCATATTATTAGCACAATTGACATTAATAGAATTTATAGTAACATCATTGCAATCATGCTTTTTATTCAAAGATCTATCGTGAATCACTTTATAAAGCACTTCATCACAATTTTCAGATTCACGGATTTCAAGCAAAACTCCATAAAGGTAATCTAGTGCATTCAACTCACTAGCAATTGGTTTATCATAATTGGATACTTTAAAAAGATTAGCAAGCGGATGGGGATCCATAAACTTTTAGCAAGCGAAGATACAAGCAAAAAGAAGGCACATGGTAACACAAGATCGAACGGAAGAAGGGTGAAAGAAAAGGGTAAATCTTTTCGAAAATCGTTTTAGAAGTGGGGGAGAGGAAAACGAGAGGCGAATGGCGAATAATGTAATGCGAGGGATGAGAGTTTATGATGGGTACTTGGTATGTCTTGGCTTGGCATAGATCTCCCTGGCAATGGCGCCAGAAATTCTTCCTGCTACCTCTTGAGCTTGCATTGGTTTTCTCTTTGAAGAGGAAAGGGTGATGCAGCTAAGTAGAGTAAGTATTTCCCTCGGTTTTGAGAACCAGGGTATCAATTCAGTAGGAGACAACGCGCAAGCCACCGAATACCTGCACAAACAAACACCAACCTTGCACCCAACGCGATACAGGGGTTGTCAATCCCTTCACAGTTATTTGCAACGTGAGATCTGATAGAGATGGATAAACGGTAAAAGTAATGTTTTTGGTATTTTTGGTATATGGAACAGAAAGTAAAAGATTGCAAAGAAAGTAAATAGGAAACTAGAATTGTAGATCGGAAACTTGTATGATGGAAAATAGACCCGGGGGGCATAGGTTTCACTAGAGGCTTCTCTCAAGATAGAAATTATTATGGTGGGTGAACAAATTACTGCCGAGCAATTGATAGAAAAGCGCAAAGTTATAACAATATCTAAGGCAATGATCATGAACATAGGCATCACGTCCGTGTCAATTAGATCGAAATGATTCTGCATCTACTACTATTACTCCACACATCGACCGCTATCCAGCATGCATCTAGAGTATTAAGTTCACAAAGAACGGAGTAACGCCTTAAGCAAGATGACATGATGTAGAGGAATTAAATCAAGCAATATGATGAAAACCCCATCTTTTTATCCTCGATGGCAACAATACAATATGTGTCGGTTCCCCTTCTGTCACTCGGATCGAGCACGCCAGATTGAACCCAAAGCTAAGCACTTCTCCCATTGCAAGAAAAACCAATCTAGTTGGCCAAACTAAATCGATAGTTCAAAGAGAGTTTCAAAGATCTCAATCATGCATAAAAGAATTCAGAGGAGATCCAAATAATATTCATAGATAAGCTGATCATAAATCCACAATTCATCGGATCTCGGCAAACACAACGCAAAAGAGTATTACATCGAATAGATCTCTAAGAACATCGAGGAGAACTTTGTATTGAGAATCAAAGAGAGAGAATAAGCCATCTAGCTACTAGATATGGACCCGTAGGTCTGTGGTAAACTACTCACGCTTCATTGGAGAGGCAACGGTGTTGATGTAGAAGCCCTCTGTGATCGATTCCCCCTCCGGCAGGATGCCAGAAAAGGCCCCAAGATGGGATCTCATGGGTACAGAAGGATGCTACGGTGGAAAAGTGGTTTCGTGGCACCCCTGGAAGTTTTTGTGGTATGTGAGAATATATAGGAGGAAGATCTAGGTCAGGAGGTCACCTAGGGTCCCACAAAGTTGGGGGGGGGGGCGCCCTCCACCCTTGTGGATGCCTCGTGGCTCTTCTGACTTGCACTCCATGTCTCCTGGGTGTCTTCTGGTCCAAGACAAATCATCGCGAAAGTTTTATTCCGTTTGGACTCCGTTTGGTATTCCTTTTCTGCGAAACTCTAAAACAAGGAAAAAACTGGAACTGGCACTTGGCTCTAGGTTAATAGGTTAGTCACAAAAATCATATAAAATAGCATATTAATGCATATAAAACATCCGGAACAGATAATATAATAGCATGGGACAATAAAAAATTATAGATATGTTGGAGACATATCAAACACCACGAACATAAATATCATAGAGGCTATGTTGGTTTTGATTCAACCACATGCATGAACATGTGCCAAGTCAAGCCACTTGAAACATTCATAGGAGGATACCATATCGTCATACTACGTCACAATCATTTTAACGCAATGTTGACACCCAAGATAAATCATTATCCACTCCTAGCTACTTAAGCGTGGCATGAGAAACTATAATATCCAATTGTGATTGCAAACATGTTTGATCATAATATGATGAATCATGGATACTAGGTTAAACATATTTACAAAAACAGAACAGGTTGAGTTCATACCCGTTTCTCTTTGCCACAACCAGCTCATCAAATGTCATCATTATTGCCTTTCCTTGCACGACCGAATGATATAAAAATAATAATAGTGCAAGAATGTAGTCGACTAAGCTGGAATCTGCAAACATTTTATTCAAGAGGAGAAGACAAAGCAATTTGGGCTCTTTGTTAGATCAACAATAATGCATATGAGAGCCACTCAATATTTTCGTCATGGTCTTCTCCGGGGTACGACTCAATAAAAAAAAGAATTTCAAAGAAACACACTGAAATATTTTTGGAGTTTTTAGTTTTTCTTGAAGAAAGGAAATTAAAGAAAAAGAAAAAGGAAACGAGAAAAACTATTTACACGGGAAAGATCCCAACAAGCAAAACAAAAGCAAGGAAATCTTTTTGGGTTTTCTTTTTAATACTACAACTAACTAAACTAGAAAGAAAAACCAAAAAGAAGTAAGAGAAACATTTTTTGGATTTTCTCAAAGTTTTTCAAACACACAAGAAGAAAGCGAGAAAATAAATCTAGCATGGATAATACAATGAAAGAAGTAATCACCACTCGTGGCCTGCATAATAGTCATAGTGGTAGCTCACAAAGGCTCTTGGTGTAGCCTCCTCAGCCTGTCGAGGAGCCATGACCTCCGCGTTGTGCGCGTGGGCCTCCCGAATTGAGCTTGCACTTGGTTCAACATAAGACCGACGCATCGAGCCACTACTAGATGATGCTTCCATAGACCTCCTCCTCAAAGAACTCCTAAAGAAACTCATCTTATTCCTAAAAGTAAAATTCTGAAATTTTTAATCCACAAATTGTTTTGTCAACAGAACTTCACAAGATTGATACCAACTACTCATAAGCATGCATAGAAGCTATATTAAGCATTCCAACTACTTAGAACTCCAAGAATTCAACATGCAAGATCAGCTACAGCAGCACCAAGAGTAGCTAATTATTCAAAATATAAACCACTAAATCAAAAACTAATTGCAGCAATGGGGGAGGACCAAGTAGCATGCCCCCAAAATTGTTTCGGAAAGGGAGCTTCGAACAAAGAGATCGAAACCCGCGGGTTTGAGAGCAAGAACACGAGAGAGAGAGCAATGGTGATTTTTTCTGGAGGTAGGAGATGACATGGGTTAAAGAGATAAGTGAGGGGCCCACGTGGGGACCACAACCCACCAGGGCACGCCTGGGGCTGCTGGCACGCCCAGGCGGGTTGCGCCCACCTCGTGCAACCCCCTCTGATGTTACTTGCACTAAATATTCAGAAAAAATCGTATTAAATTTTCAGGGCATTCTAGGCACTTTTATTTTTGGGTCATTTTTTATTGCACGGGAAATCCAGAAAACAGGATAAACAAGGCATTTCATTTTATTTAACTAAGAAAAAACATAAAACAATAGGTAAGAATAGAAGGTAGTGCGTACAAAATTCATCAACTTCATACCTCTCAAAAATTATCCATTAATAAGGTTGATCAACTCTTATTAACAACCACCTTCGATTAGCATGAAACTGAAGAACTTCCGTAAAACACACTACAAAAAAAGACAAATCCGTGACATTTTGGGCCGAACCATTTTTTTATCATGCTTATGACACTTCTATGACGATAATTGTGACACAACCCGGTATCATCATAGATGTGGTGGGCTCCTACTTCTATGACAAAAAATCATGACAGAAAATGGGCTTTTCATCCTGGGTGGGCCGGAGCCGCAGCTGCATGACATTCGTCGGGCCGTCCATGACGGAAAAAACCATGGTAGAAGCGCGGGCGAGGAAAATACTGGGGGAGTTCCTGGTTACGGTAGGTGGTAAGGGACCGAGCGATGCACGTTTCTCTTATGCGTGCTGCTGCAGTGTGCGGCGTTATGCTCTAGCTGAACCCGAAGCGAGGCATTGGGCTCTAATCGAACTGGCGATTGCCAGATCGCAGTTACTCTGGCGTTCTTTGAAGAGCGATCGATCAATCCCTTGCTGTTAACTGAACCCGAGTGATTCCTTCGCTACTGCTGCTAACTGAAGCCGATCGATGCTGCCTCTGGATGAACAATGAGCGTTGTTGGGGGGTTTAGATGAACAGTACCCGGTGGGGGGTTGGATGAACAAGACCCCATGGTAGTAGAGGCCATTACCGCTGGATGAACATGACCCCGATCGATCAAGCTGGTGGATGAACAGGACCCCGTAGATTATTGACTCTAGTGCAAGTGGGAGACTGTTGGAAATATGCCCTAGAGGCAATAATAAATTAGTTATTATTATTATATTTCCTTGTTCATGATACTAGTTTATTATCCATGCTATAATTGTATTGATAGGAAACTCAGATACATGTGTGGGTACATAGACAACACCATGTCCCTAGTAAGTCTCTAGTTGACTAGCTCGTTGATCAATAGATGGTTATGGTTTCCTGACCATGGACATTGGATGTCGTTGATAACGGGATCACATCATTAGGAGAATGATGTGATGGACAAGACCCAATCCTAAGCCTAGCACAAAGATCGTGTAGTTCGTATGCTAAAGCTTTTCTAATGTCAAGTATCATTTCCTTAGAACCATGAGATTGTGCAACTCCCGGATACCGTAGGAATGCTTTGGGTGTGCCAAACGTCATAACGTAACTGGGTGGCTATAAAGGTGCACTACGGGTATCTCCGAAAGTGTCAGTTGGGTTGGCACGAATCGAGGCTGGGATTTGTCACTCCGTGTGATGGAGAGGTATCTCTGGGCCCACTCGGTAGGACATCATCATAATGTGCACAATGTGACCAAGGGGTTGATCACGGGATGATGTGTTACGGAACGAGTAAAGAGACTTGCCGGTAACGAGATTGAACAAGGTATCGGGATACCGACGATCGAATCTCGGGCAAGTACTATACCGATAGACAAAGGGAATTGCATACGGGATTGCTTGAATCCTTGACATCGTGGTTCATTTGATGAAATCATCGTGGAACATGTGGGAGCCAATATGGGTATCCAGATCCCGATGTTGGTTATTGACCGGAGAACGTCTCGGTCATGTCTGCATGGTCAAAAGGTTTTTGCAAATTATGTCGGTCAACATGAGTGGGAGTTCATTAGATGAACTTAATTATCCTGAACATAGTCAAAATGTTTTTGCAAATTATGTCGTAGCTCGCGCTTTAGTTCTACTGTTTTAGATATGTTCCTAAAGAAAATTTAGTTGAAAGTTGATAGTAGCAACTATGCGGACTGGGTCCGTAAACTGAGGATTGTCCTCATTGCTGCGTAGAAGGCTTATGTCCTTAATGCACCGCTCGGTGTGCTGAACCTCGAACGTCGTCTGTAGATGTTGCGAACATTTGACATACACGTTTTGATAACTACGTGATAGTTCAGTTAAACGGTTTAGAGTTGAGGCACCAAAGACGATTTCGAAACGTCGCGGAACATATGAGATGTTTCGAGGGCTGAAATTGGGATTTCAGGCTCGTGCCCATGTCAAGAGGTATAAGACCTCCGACGATTTTCTTAGCCTGCAAACTAAGGGAGGAAAGCTCAATTGTTGAGCTTGTGCTCAGATTGTCTGAGTACAACAATCACCTGAATCGAGTGAGAGTTGATCTTCCAGATGTGATAGTGATGTTTCTCCAAAGTCATTGCCACCAAGCTGCTAGAGCTTCGTGATGAACTATAACATATCAGGGATAGATATGATGATCCTTGAAATATTCACGATGTTTGACACCGCGAAAGTAGAAATCAGGAAGGAGCATCAATTGTTGATGGTTAGTGAAACCACTAGTTTCAAGAAGGGCAAGGGCAAGAAGGGATACTTCATGAAACGGCAAATCAGCTGCTGCTCTAGTGAAGAAACCCAAGGTTGAACCCAAACCAAGACTAAGTGCTTCTGTAATAAGGGGAACAGTCACTGGAGCAGAATTACCCTAGATACTTGGTAGATAAGAAGGCTCGCAAGGTCGATAGAAGTATATTGGATATACATTATGTTAATGTGTACTTTACTAGTACTCCTAGTAGCACCAGGGTATTAGATACCGGTTCGGTTGCTAAGTGTTAGTAACTCGAAATAAAAGCTACGGAATAAATGGAGACTAGTTAAAGGTGAGCTGACGATATGTATTGGAAGTGTTTCCAAGCTTGATGTGATCAAGCATCGCACGCTCCCTCTACCATCGAGATTGGTGTTAAACCTAAATAATTGTTATTTGGTGTTTGCGTTGAGCATAGACATGATTGGATTATGTCTATCGCAATATGGTTATTCATTTAAGGAGAATAATGATTACTCTGTTTATTTGACTAATACCTTCAATGGTCTTGCACCTAAAATGAATGGTTTATTGAATCTCGATCGTGGTGATACACATGTTCATGCCAAAAGATATAAGATAGTAATGATAGTACCACCTACTTGTGGCACTGCCATGTAAGTCATATTGGTATAAAACGCATGAAGAAGCTCCATGTTGATGGATCTTTGGACTCACTCATTTTGAAAAATTTGAGACATGCGAATCATGTCTATTGGTGTATATGCATGAAGAAACTCCATGCAGATGGATCGTTTGGACTCACTTGATTTTGAATCACTTGAGACATGCAAATCATACCACATGGGCAAGATGACTGAAAGCCTCATTTTCAGTAAAATGGAACAAGAAAGCAACTTGTTGGAAGTAATACATTTTGATGTGTGCAGTCCAATGAGTGTTGAGGCACGCAGTGGATATCATTATGTTCTTACTTCACAGATGATTTGAGTAGATACTGAGTATATTTACTTGATGAAACACAAGTCTGAATTATTGAATGGTTCAAGTAATTTCAGAGTGAAGTTGAAGATCGTCGTGACAAGAGGATAAAATGTCTATGATATGATCATAGAGATGAGTATCTGAGTTGCGAGTTTGGTAAACAATTGAGACATTGTGGAAATTGTTTCACAACTAACGCCGCCTGGAACACCATAGTGTGATGGTGTGTCCGAACATCATAGCTGCACCCCATTGGATATGGGGCATACCATGATGTCTCTTATCAAATTACCACTATCGTTCATGGGTTAGGCGTTAGAGACAACCACATTCACTTTAAATAGGGCACCACGTAACTCCGGTGAGACGACACCGTATGAACTATGGTTTGGAGAAACCTAAGCTGTCGTTCCTTAAAAGTTTGGGGCTATGACACTTATGTGAAAAAGTTTCAGGTTGATAAGCTCGAACCCAAAGCGGATAAATGCATCTTCATAGGACACCCAAAAATAGTTGGGTATACCTCCTATCTCAGATCCGGAAGCAAAAGATATTGTTTCTAGTAATGGGTCCTTTCTCGAGGAAAAGTTTCTCTCGAAAGAATTGAGTGGGAGGATGGTGGAGACTTGATATGGTTAATGAACCATCACTTCAACTAGTGTGTAGCAGGGCACAGGAAGTTGTTCCTATGGCGCCTACACCAATTGAAGTGGAAGCTTATGACAGTGATCATGAAAATTTGGATCAAGTCACTACCAAACCTCGTAGGTCGACAAGGATGCGCACTACTTCAGAGTGGTACTTAATCCTATCTTGGAGGTCATGTTGCTAGTCAACAATGAACCTACGAGCTATGGAGAAGCGATGGTGGGCCCGGATTCCGACGAATGGCTCGAGGCCATAAAATCCGAGAGAGGATCCATGTATAAAACAAAGTGTAGACTTTGGAAGAACTACTCGATGGTCGTAAGGCTGTTGAGTACAGATGGATTTTAAAAGGAAGACATACAATGATGGTAAGTGTCACCATTAAAAAAGCTCGACTTGTCGCTAAGATGTTTTCCGACAAGTCCAAGGAGTTGACTACGATGAGACTTTCTCACTTGTAGCAATGCTAAGAGTCTGTTGGAATTGGATTAGCAGTTACTGCATTATTTATGAAATCTTGCAGATGGGATGTCAAAACATTATTTCCTCGACAATTTTCTTGAGGAAAGGTTGTATGTGATACAACCAGAAGGTTTTGTCAATCCTGAAAGATGCTAACAAGTATGCAAAGCTCCAGCAACCCTTCTAAGGACTGGAGTAAGCATCTCGGAGTTGGAATGTACACTTTGATGAGATGATCAAAGATTTTGGGTTTGTACAAAGTTTATGAGAAACTTGTATTTCTAAAGAAGTGAGTGGGAGCACTATAGAATTTCTGATGAGTATATGTTGTTGACTATTGTTGATCAGAAATGATGTAGAGTTTCTGGAAAGCATATAGGGTTATTTGAAAAGTGTTTTTCAATGGAAAACCTAGATTAGGCTACTAGAACAATGAGCATCAAGATCTATAAGGATAGATCAAAACGCTTAATGGTACTTACAAATGAGCACATACCTTGACATGATATTGAAGGTGTTCAAGATGGATCAGTCCAAGAAGGAGTTCTTGCCTGAGTTGTAAGGTATGAAGTTAAGACTTAAAGCTCGACCATGGCAGAAGAAAGAGAAAGGACGAATGTCGTCCCCTATGCCTTAGCCATAGGCTCTATACAGTATGTCATGCTTTGTACCGCACCTGATATGTGCCTTGCCACGTGTCTGGCAAGGGGGTACAAGAGTGATCCAGGCATGAATCACTGGAGAACGGTCAAAATTGTCCTTGGAGTAATAAGGACATGTTTCTCGATTATGGAGGTGATAAAGAGTTTGGCGTAAAGGGTTACGTCGATGCAAGCTTTAACACCTATCCGAATGACTCTGAGTAGCAAACCGGATACGTATAGTGGAGCAACCATTTGGAATAGCTCCAAGTGGAGCGTGGAAGCAGCATTTACAATATGACCTAGAGATTTGTGAAGTACATACGGATCTGAATGTTGTAGACCCGTTGACTAAAACCTCTCTCACAAGCAAAACATGATCAACCCCCAGAACTCATTGAGTCTTAATCACATGATGATGTGAACTAGTTTAGTGACACTAGTAAACTCTTTGGATGTTGGTCACATGGCGATGTGACCTGTGAGTGTTAATCACATGGCGATGTGAACTAGATTATTGACTCTAGTGCAAGTGGGAGACTGTTGGAAATATGCCCTAGAGGCAATAATAAATTAGTTATTATTATTATATTTCCTTGTTCATGATAATAGTTTATTATCCATGCTATAATTGTATTGATAGGAAACTCAGATACATGTGTGGGTACATAAACAACACCATGTCCCTAGTAAGCCTCTAGTTGACTAGCTCGTTGATCAATAGATGGTTACGGTTTCCTGACCATGGACATTGGATGTCGTTGATAACGGGATCACATCATAAGGACAATGATGTGATGGACAAGACCCAATCCTAAGCCTAGCACAAAGATCGTGTAGTTCGTATGCTAAAGCTTTTCTAATGTCAAGTATCATTTCCTTAGAACCATGAGATTGTGCAACTCCCGGATACCGTAGGAATGCTTTGGGTGTGCCAAATGTCACAACGTAACTGGGTGGCTATAAAGGTGCACTACGGGTATCTCCGAAAGTGTCTGCATGGGTTGTACGAATCGAGATCGGATTTGTCACTCCGTGTGACGGAGAGGTATCTTTGGGCCCACTCGGTAGGACATCATCATAATGTGCACAATGTGACCAAGGGGTTGATCACGGAATGATGTGTTATGGGATGATTAAAGAGACTTGCCGGTAACGAGATTGAACAAGGTATCGGGATACCGACGATCGAATCTCGGGCAAGTACTATACAGGTAGACAAAGGGAATTGAATACGGGATTGCTTGAATCCTTGACATCGTGGTTCATCCGATGAAATCATCGTGGAACATGTGGGAGCCAACATGGGTATCCAGATCCTGCTGTTGGTTATTGACCGGAGAATGTCTCGGTCATGTCTGCATGGTTCCCGAACCCGTAGGGTCTACACACTTAAGGTTCGGTGACGCTAGAGTTGTTATGGGAAATAGTATGTGGTTACCGAAGGTTGTTCGGAGTCCTGGATGAGATCCCGGACATGACGAGGAGCTCTGGAATGGTTCTGAGGTGAAGATCGGTATATTGGACGAAGGGTATTGGAGCCCGGAATTGTTTCAGGGGTACCAGGTGATGACCAGCGTGTCCGAAAGGGGTTTCGGAGGCCCCGGCTAGCTTTGGGGGGCCTTATGGGCCAAGGGGAGAGAGCACATCAGCCCACTAAGGGGCTGAGCGCCCCTCCCACCCCATCTCACGTAACCTGAAGAGGTGGGGGCGCCACCCCTAGGGCAGCCGCCCCTCCCGGCTTGGGGGGCAAGTTTCCTAGGGGGTGGTGAAGGAAATATGCCCTAGAGGCAATAATAAAGTTATTATTTATTTCCTTATATCATAATAAATGTTTATTATTCATGCTAGAATTGTATTAACCGGAAACATAATACATGTGTGAATACATAGACAAACATAGTGTCACTAGTATGCCTCTACTTGACTAGCTCGTTAATCAAAGATGGTTATGTTTCCTAACCATGGACAAAGAGTTGTTATTTGATTAACGGGATCACATCATTAGGTGAATGATCTGATTGACATGACCCATTCCATTATCTTAGCACCTGATCGTTTAGTATGTTGCTATTGCTTTCTTCATGACTTATACATGTTCCTATGACTACGAGATTATGCAACTCCCGTTTGCCGGAGGAACACTTTGTGTGCTACCAAACGTCACCACGTAACTGGGTGATTATAAAGGTGCTCTACAGGTGTCTCCAAAGGTACATGTTGGGTTGGCGTATTTCGAGATTAGGATTTGTCACTCCGATTGTCGGAGAGGTATCTCTGGGTCCTCTCGGTAATACACATCACATAAGCCTTGCAAGCATTGCAACTAATGAGTTACTTGTGAGATGATGTATTACGGAATGAGTAAAGAGACTTGCCGGTAACGAGATTGAACTAGGTATTGAGATACCGACGATCGAATCTCGGGAAAGTAACATACCGATGACAAAGGGAACAACCTATGTTGTTATGCGGTCTGACCGATAAAGATCTTCGTAGAATATGTAGGAGCCAATATGAGCATCCAGGTTCCGCTATTGGTTATTGACCGGAGATGTGTCTCGGTCATGTCTACATTGTTCTCGAACCGTAGGGTCCGAACGCTTAACGTTACGATGACAGTTTCATTATGAGTTTATGTATTTTGATGTACCGAAGTTTGTTCGGGGTCCCGAATGTGATCACGGACATGACGAGGAGTCTCGAAATGGTCGAGACATAAAGATCGATATATTGGACGGCTATATTCGGACACCGGAAATGTTCCGGGTGATTTCAGAGAAAACCGGAGTGCCGGAGGGTTACCGGAACCCCCCGGGAGTAGTAATGGGCCTTATGGGCCTTAGTGGATAGAGAGATGGGCGGTCAGGGTAGGCCGCGCGCCCCCTCCCCCTCTGGTCCGAATTGGACTAGGAGCGGGGGGGCGACGCCCCCCTTTCCTTCTCCCTCTCCCTCTTCCTTTTCCCCTCCTAGTAGGAGTAGGAAAGAGGGAGTCCTACTCCTACTAGGAGGAGGATTCCTCCTCCTGGCGCCCCCAAGGGCCGGCCGGCCTCCCCTGCTCCTTTATATCACGGGGCAGGGGCAGCTCTAGACACACAAGTTGATCTTCGTGATCGTTCCTTAGCCGTGTCGGTGCCCCCTCCACCATATTCCACCTCGGTCATATTGTAGCAGTGCTTAGGCGAAGCCTGCGCGATAGAATATCAAGATCGTCACCACGCCGTCAGGTCGTCTTGTGAAACTCCTCCCCGACGCTTTGCTGGATCAGAGCCCGGGGATCGTCATCGAGCTGAACGTGTGCCAAGAACTCGGAGGTGCTGGAGTAACAGTGCTTGGATCGGTTGGATCGGGAAGACGTTCGACTACTTCCTCTACGTTGCGTCAACGCTTTCGCTTCGGTCTATGAGGGTACGTAGACAACACTCTCCCCTCTCGTTACTATGCATCACCACGATCATGCGTGTGCGTAGGAAATTTTTCGAAATTACTACGTTCCCCAACTATGGTATCAGAGCCAGGTTTTATGCGTAGATGTTATATGCACGAGTAGAACACAAGTGAGTTGTGGGCGATATAAGTCATACTGCTTACCAGCATGTCATACTTTGGTTCGGCGATATTGTTGGATGAAGCGGCCCGGACCGACATTACGCGTACGCTTATGCGAGACTGGTTCTACCGACGTGCTTTGCACACAGGTGGCGGCGGTGTCGGTTTCTCAACTTTACTTGAACCGAGTGTGGCTACGCCCGGTCCTTGCGAAGGTTAAAACAGCACTAACTTGACAAACTATCGTTGTGGTTTTGATGCGTAGGTAAGAACGGTTCTTGCTCAGCCCGTAGCAGCCACGTAAAACTTGCAACAACAAAGTAGAGGACGTCTAACTTGTTTTTGCAGGCATGTTGTGATGTGATATGGTCAAGACGTGATGCTATATTTTATTGTATGAGATGCTCATGTTTTGTAACGAGTTATCGGCAATCGGCAGGAGCCATATGGTTGTCTCTTTATTGTATGAAATGCAACGCATACAGTAATTGCTTTACTTTATCACTAAGCGGTAGCGATAGTCGTAAAGCAATAGTTGGCGAGGCGACAACGATGCTACGATGGAGATCAAGGTGTCGCGCCGGTGAAGATGGTGATCAAGGCGATTGCTCGGAGATGGAATCACAAGCACAAGATGATGATGGCCATATCATATCACTTATATTGATTGCATGTGATGTTTATCCTTTATGCATCTTATCTTGCTTTGATTGACGGTAGCATTTTAAGATGATCTCTCACTAATTATCAAGAAGTGTTCTCCTGAGTATGCACCATTGCCAATGTTCGTCGTGCCCGGACACCACGTGATGATCGGGTGTGATAAGCTCTCGTCCATCTACAGCGGGTGCAAGCCAGTTTTGCACACGCGAATACTCAAGTTAAACTTGACGAGCCTAGCATATGCAGATATGGCCTCGGAACACGGAGACCGAAGGTCGGCGTGAATCATATAGTAGATATGATCAACACATTGATGTTCACCATTGAAAACTACTCCATCTCACGTGATGATCAGTTATGGTTTAGTTGATTTGGATCATGTGATCACTTATATGACTAGAGAGATGTCTGTCTAAGTGGGAGTTCTTAAGTAATATGATTAATTGAACTTAAATTTATCATGAACTTAGTACATGATAGTATTTTGCTCATCTATGTTTGTTGTAGATAGATGGCTCGTGATGTTGTTCCGTTGAATTTTAATGCGTTCCTTGAGAAAGCAAAGTTGAAAGATGATGGTAGCAATTACACGGACTGGGTCCGTAACGAGGATTATCCTCATTGCTGCACGGAAGAATTACGTCCCGGAAGCGCCGCTGGGTGCGAGCCTGCTTTGCAGAACAACGCCAGATGTTATGAGCGTCTGGCGAGCAAAGCGATGACTACTCAATAGTTCGATGTGCCATGCTTTACGGCTTAGAATCGGGTCTTCAACGACGTTTTGAGCGTCATGGAGCATATGAGATGTTCCAGGAATTGGAGTTAATATTTCAACCAAATGCCCGAATTGAGAGATATGAAGTCTCCAATAAGTTCTATAGCTGCAAGATGGAGGAGAATAGTTACATCGGTGAGCATATACTCAAAATGTGCAGGTATAATAATCACTTGATTCAATTGGGAGTTAATCTTCCAAATGATTGCGTCATTGACAAATTCTCCAATCACTTCCACCTAGCCACAAGAGCTTCGTGATGAACTATAACATGCAATGGATGGACAAAACAATTCCGAGCTCTTCGCAATGCTAAAAGCTGCGGAGGTAGAAATCAGAAGGAGCATCAAGTGTTGATGGTCAATAAGACCACTGGTTTCAAGAAAAGGGCAAAGGGAAGAAGAAAGGAACTTCAAGAAGAACAGCAAGCAAGTTGCTGCTCAAGAGAAGAAACCCAAGTCTGGACCTAAGCCTGAAACTGAGTGCTTCTCTGCAAGCGCATCGACATTTGAAGCGGAACTGCCCCAAGTATTTGGCGGATAAGAAGGATGGTAAGGTGAACAAAGGTATATGTGATATACATATTATTGATGTGTACCTTACTAGAGCTCGCAGTAGCACCTGGGCATTTGATACTGGTTTTGTTGCTAATATTTGCAACTCGAAACAGGGACTACGGATTAAGCGAACACTGGCAAAGGACGAGGTGATGATGCGCGTGGGAAATGGTTCCAAAGTCGATGTGATCGCGGTCGGCACGCTACCTCTACATCTACCATCGGGATTAGTATTAGACCTAAATAATTGTTATTTGGTGCCAGCGTTGAGCATGAACATTATATCTGGATCTTGTTTGATGCGAGACGGTTATTCATTTAAATCAGAGAATAATGGTTGTTCTATTTATATGAGTAATATCTTTTATGGTCATGCACCCTTGAAGAGTGGTCTATTTTTAATGAATCTCGATAGTAGTGATACACATATTCATAATGTTGGAACCAAAGGATGCAGAGTTGATAATGATAGTGCAACTTATTTGTGGCACTGCCGTTTAGGTCATATCGGTGTAAAATGCATGAAGAAACTCCATACGGATGGACTTTTGGAACCACTTGATTATGAATCACTTGGTACTTGCGAACCGTGCCTCATGGGCAAGATGACTAAAACGCCGTTCTCCGGTACTATGGAGAGAGCAACAGATTTGTTGGAAATCATACATACAGATGTATGTGGTCCGATGAATGTTGAGGCTCGTGGCGGATATCGTTATTTTCTCACCTTCAGAGATGATTTGAGCAGATATGGGTATATCTACTTAACGAAACATAAGTCTAAAACATTTGAAACGTTCAAAGAATTTCAGAGTGAAGTTGAAAATCACTGTAACAAGAAAATAAAGTTTCTACGATATGATTATGGAGGAGAATACTTGAGTTCTGAGTTTGGTCTACATTTGAAACAATGCGGAATAGTTTAGCAACTCACGCCACCGGAACACCACAACGTAATGGTGTGTCGAGCGTCATCGTACTTTACTTGATATGGTGTGATCTATGATGTCTCTTACAGATTTACCGCTATCGTTTTGGGGTTATGCTTTAGAGACGGCTGCATTCACGTTAAATAGAGCGCCATCAAAATCCGTTGAGGCGGCGCCTTATGAACTGTGGTTTGGCAAGAAACCAAAGTTGTCGTTTCGAAAGTTTGGGGTTGCAATGCTTATGTGAAAAACTTCAACCTGATAAGCTCGAATCCAAATCGAATGTGTCTTCATAGGATACCCAAAGGAGACTGTTGGGTACACCTTCTATCACAGATCCGAAGGCAAGACATTTGTCACCAAGAATGGATCCTTTCTAGAGAAGGAGTTTCTCTCGAAAGAAGTGAGTGGGTGGAAAGTAGAACTTGATGAGGTAACTGTACCTGCTCCCTTATTGGAAAGTAGTGCATCACAGAAACCGGTTTCCGTGACACCTACACCAATTAGTGAGGAAGCTAATGACAATAATCATGAAGCCTCAGAACAAGTTACTACTGAACCTCGTAGATCAACCAGAGTAAGATCCGCACCAGAGTGGTACGGTAATCCTGTTCTGGAAGTCATGCTACTAGATCATGATGAACCTACGAACTATGAAGAAGCGATGGTGAGCCCAGATTCCGCAAAATGGCTTGAAGCCATGAAATCTGAGATGGGATCCATGTATGAGAACAAAGTGTGGACTTTGGTTGACTTGCCGATGATCGGCAAGCAATTGATAATAAATGGATCTTCAAGAAGAAGACTGACGCCGACGGTAATGTTCTTGTCTACAAAGCTCGACTTGTCACAAAAGGTTTCGACAATTTCAAGGGATTGACTACGATGAGACCTTCTCACCAGTGGCGATGCTTAAGTCTGTCTAAATCATATTAGCAATTGCGCATTTTATGATTATGAAATTTGGCGATGGATGTCAAAACTTCATTCCTGAATGGATTTACGGAAGAAGAGTTGTATATGATGCAACCGAAGGTTTTGTCGATCCAAAAGGAGCTAACAAAGTGTGCAAGCTCCAGCGATCCATTTATGGACTGGTGCAAGCCTCTCGGAGTTGGAATAAACGCTTTGATAGTGTGATCAAAGCATTTGGGTTTGTACAGACTTTTGGAGAAGCCTGTATTTACAAGAAAGTGAGTGGGAGCTCTGTAGCATTTGTGATATTATATGTGGATGAAATATTACTAATCAGAAATGATGTAGAATTTTTGGATAGCATTAAGGGATACTTGAATAAGAGTTTTTCAATGAAAGACCTCGGTGAAGCTGCTTACATATTGGGCATTAAGATCTATAGAGATAGATCAAAACGCTTAATTGGACTTTCACAAAGCACTTACCTTGACAAAGTTTTGAAGAAGTTCAAAATGGATCGAGGCTAAGAAAGGATTCTTGCACGTGTTACAAGGTGTGAAGTTGAGTAAGACTCAATGCCCAACCACTGCAGAAGATAGAGAAAATGAAAGATGTTCCTATGCTTCAGCCATAGGCTCTATCATGTATGCAATGTTGTGTACCAGACCTGATGTGTGTCTTGCTATAAGTCTAGCGAGGAGGTACCAAAGTAATCCAGAGTGGATCATCGGACAGCGGTCAAGAACATCCTGAAATACGAAAAGGACTAAGGATATGTTTCTCGTATATGGAGGTGACAAAGAGCTCATAAATAGCGGTTACATTGATGCAAGCTTTGACACTGATCCGGACGATTCTAAATCGCAAACCGGATCGTGTTTTCATTAAATGGTGGAGCTGTCGGTTGGTGCGATTCGAACAAAGCGTCGTGGCGGGATCTACATGTGAAGCGGAGTACATAGCTGCTTGGAAGCAGCAAGCGAAGGAGTCTGGATGAAGGAGTTCATATCCGATCTAGGTGTCATACCTAGTGCATCGGGTCCAATGAAAATCTTTTGTGACAATCTTGGTGCAATTGCCTTGGCAAAGGAATCCAGATTTCACAAGAGAACCAAGCACATCAGAGGCGCTTCAATTCCATCCGGATCTAGTCCGGTGGGAGACATAGAGATTTGCAAGATACATACGGATCTGAGTGTTGCAGATCCGTTGACTAAACCTCTTCCACGAGCAAAACATGATCAGCACCAAGACTCCATGGGTGTTAGAATCATTCTTGTGTAAACTAGATTATTGACTCTAGTGCAAGTGGGAGGCTGAAGGAAATATGCCCTAGAGGCAATAATAAAGTTATTATTTATTTCCTTATATCATGATAAATGTTTATTATTCATGCTAGAATTGTATTAACGGAAACATAATACATGTGTGAATACATAGACAAGCAGTGTCACTAGTATGCCTCTACTTGACTAGCTCGTTAATCAAAGATGGTTATGTTTCCTAACCATGGACAAAGAGTTGTTATTTGATTAACGGGATCACATCATTAGGTGAATGATCTGATTGACATGACCCATTCCATTAGCTTAGCACCCGATCGTTTAGTATGTTGCTATTGCTTTCTTCATGACTTATACATGTTCCTATGACTATGAGATTATGCAACTCCGTTTGCGGAGGAACACTTTGTGTGCTACCAAGCGTCATAACGAATCGGGTGATTATAAAGGTGCTCTCAGGTGTCTCCAAAGGTACATGTTGGGTTGGCGTATTTGAGATTAGGATTTGTCACTCCGATTGTCGGAGAGGTATCTCTGGCCCTCTCGGTAATACACATCACATAAGCCTTGCAAGCATTGCAACTAATGAGTTAGTTGTGAGATGATGTATTACGGAGCGAGTAAAGAGACTTGCGATGTAACGAGATTGAACTAGGTATTGAGATACCGACGATCGAATCTCGGGCAAGTAACATCTTGATGACAAAGGAACAACGTATGTTGTTATGCGGTCGACCGATAAAGATCTTCGTAGAATATGTAGGAGCCAATATGAGCATCCAGGTTCCGCTATTGGTTATTGACCGGAGATGTGTCTCGGTCATGTCTACATTGTTCTCGAACCGTAGGGTCCGCACGCTTAACGTTACGATGACAGTTTCATTATGAGTTTATGTATTTTGATGTACGAAGTTTGTTGGGGTCCCGAATGTGATCACGGACATGATGAGGAGTCTCGAAATAGTCGAGACATAAAGATCGATATATTGGGCGGCTATATTCGGACACGGAAATGTTCGGGTGATTTGGAGAAAACGGAGTGCCGGAGGTTACGGAACCCCGGGAGTAGTAATGGGCCTTATGGGCCTTAGTGGAGAGAGAGGGGCGGCCAGGGTAGGCGCGCGCCTCCCCCTCTGGTCGGGTGGACTAGGAGAGGCGGCGGCCCCTTCCTTCTCCCTCTCCCCTTCCTTTTCCCTCCTAGTAGGAGTAGGAAGAGGAGTCCTACTCCTACTAGGAGGAGGATTCCTCCTCCTGGCCCCCCCCAAGGCCGGCCGGCCTCCCCTTGCTCCTTTATATCTCGGGGCAGGGGCACCTCTAGACACACAAGTTGATCTTCGTGATCGTTCCTTAGCCGTGTCGGTGCCCCCTCCACCATATTCCACCTCGGTCATATTGTAGCAGTGCTTAGGCGAAGCCTGCGACGATAGAACATCAAGATCGCCACCACGCCGTCGTCTTGGCGAAACTCCTCCCGGCGCTTTGCTGGATCGGAGCCGGGGATCGTCATCGAGCTGAGCGTGTGCCAAGAACTCAGAGGTGCCGAATGCGGTGCTTGGATCGGTTGGATCGGGAAGGCGTCGACTACTTCCCTATGTTGCGTCAGCGCTTCGCTTGGTCTCTGAGGCGTAGACAACACTCTCCCTCTCGTTACTATGCATCACCATGATCTTGCGTGTGCTTAGGAAATGTTTGAAATTACTCGTTCCCCAGCAGGTGGGGGCGCCAAAACCCATATAGGGTTTCCACTATGGCCGCCGCCCTCCCTAGGGAACCCTAGGGCGCCTCCCTTCTCCTTCCCCTATATATAGTGAGAGAGAGAGGCAGCCGCACCTTCCCTGGCGCAGCCCTCTCCCTCCTCAACACCTCCTCCTCCTCCGTAGTGCTTGGCGAAGCCCTGCCCGAGAACCACGAGCTCCATCACCACCATGTCGTCGTCTTGTCGGAGTTCTCCCTCAACTTCCCTCTCCCTTGCTGGATCGGGAAGGAGGAGGCGTCCCAGGTTATGCGTGTGTTGAGCGGAGGCACCGTTGTTCGGTGCTTAGATCGGAATCAACCGCGATCTGAATCGTTGCAGTCGACTCCTTCATCGTGTTCTTATAACGCTCGCTTAGCGATCTTCAAGGGTATGAAGATGCTCATCCTCTCCCTCTCTTGTTGCTAGAATCTCCATAGATTGATCTTGGTGATGCGTAGAAAATTTTGAATTTCTGCTCGTTCCCCAACAAAAACCCCGGACAAAAGCCAAAACAACGGCGTGAGCGCGTTCTAAGTCTAACAATAGTAAAAATAGCGACAAGAGCGCCGGAAGGATCGATACTACAGTCAACTCCGAAGGCAACAACGACCATACGGACCCAGCGATGGAGCAGGGAGAACCAGGCCACCCCGAACACAGTTCGGAGCAGACACCCGAGGACAATGATCCCGACGGACAAGGTCATCAAACTGAACCAGCACAAGAAAACAGTCTAGATGACGATGCATTCATCATCCGGAAAAGCGTGGAGCGAGATAACCTCCACGAAAAGCTTATGGCCACCGCAAGAAGTCTAAAGAAGCGAAACAACGGCTCAAAGCCGCACAAAGCGCTCAACCGTAGATGGAATAAAGTGCTGAACCTTTGAAGAAAGATCTGGCGATGATCGCCATACAAAGAGCTATCAAAAGCGCAAGTTCTTGCCAGAATTCGGCAGCGAAGCCGTGCCACTTCATAAGCTGTAACAAGCGACTACCGACGCGCGCCACGATCTACCCGAGCACTGGATAAGAAAATTGGCGGCCAGGTCCATTATGGATCTAAAGGCACACCCGGCGAGGACTATGGTCACCAAAACGATTATGCCAATCAAATACCAGTTCGGAATAAACACCAGACACAACAACAGCCGATGGCATGCCACAGCACGTCCAGACATAGAGGGGCTGCACACCCCCTGTGCTTTACCGAAGAAGTACTGGACCATGAATTTCCACAGGGCTTTAAACACGTGAATATAGAGGCATCTGACGGAACGACAAACCAGTGTGTGCGGATCGAGGATTTTATCCTGCATATACATATGGCTCGTGGGGATGACCTCCATGCCATCAAATACCTTCCCCTCAAACTGAAGGGACCAGCTCGACACTGGTTGAAAAGCCTCAAAGAAAATTTAATTGGGAGTTGGGAGGAACTCGAGGACGCTTTCAGGGCCAATTTTCAAGGGTCTTATGTCCGGCCTCCGGATGCTGACGATTTAAGTCACATAATCCAACAACCCGGAGAGTCCGCTCGCAAGCTTTGGAACAGATTCCTCACTAAGAAGAACCAAATTGTCGATTGTCCAGACGCCGAAGCTTTAGCGGCATTCAAACACAGCATCCGTGACAAGTGGCTCGCCAGACACCTCGGCCAAGAAAAGCCGAGGACAATGGCAGCCTTAACAAGCCTCATGACCCGGTTTTGCGCGGGTGAAGGCAGCTGGCTGGCCCGTAAAAGCACCAGCGATCCCAGCACATCCGAATAAGGGACGGCAACGGGAAGCCACGGCGTAATAAAACAAACGCAAAAACAAGGAAGAGAGCCCGACAACACAACTGTTAATGCGGATTCAGGGCTCTTGACCTGATCAGTGAAAAGAAGCCACTTAAAAGGCGGTCAAGAGGGACCGTCTGATCCGAAAAGAGTCTGGACAGATTGTGCCAAATTCATGGCACCCGAAAAAACCTGCGAATCACACGCATACGAGAGTCTTTGGGTCTTCAAGCGATCGACAAATTAAATGCGAACACAAGGGAAGGAAACACCAAGTGAAGACGAGGATGAACCTCGTCGGCCGAACAACAGGGGACGAAAAAGTCCCCGGAGAGGTTAAAACAGTAAACATGATCCACACGATTCATACATCCACAAGAAGGCACGAACAGCGGACAGCGGACTATGTACATCGTCCGGACTATTGAAGCGTGAATATACAAGACTCAAGACTTCATCCCGTGTCGGATGGAACTCTCCTTAGCGTGGAAGGCAAGCTTGGCGATCCGGATATTATATTTCCTTCCTTGTAACCGACTCCATGTAAACCCTAGCCCTCTCGGTGCCTATATAAACCGGAGAGGTTGATCCTAGAAGGCCGATTACAATTACAATCATACCATCATAGGCTAGCTTCTAGGGTTTAGCCTCTACGATCTCGTGGTAGATCTACTCTTGTACTACCCATATCTTCAACATTAATCAAGCAGGAAGTAGGGTTTTACCTCCGTCGAGAGGGCCCAAACCTGGGTAAACATTGTGTCCCTTGCTTCCTGTTACCATCAGCCTAAGACGCACAGATCGGGACCCCCTACCCGAGATCCGCCGGTTTTGACACCGACAGCCGTCACTTAAAAATAACAGGAGGTGTGGATGAGTAGAGGAATGGCAGCAATGGAGTAGGGTGGGGGTGCGGCGGCTGTCTTGCAACACAGCCGACCAGGGAGGCGGAGGCGAGCGGTACCATCGATGCTGGTTTGGGCGGCTGAAGCAAGAAGATCAGATATTGAAGAAGCAGCACGGCTGTTGGATTAACATCCAACGGTCACTGCTGCTAGAATCGTTTGTGGAATAAGTTAACAAAGCCTTTCATACACGTCCACCTAGTAGACCCACAAGTCAACCTCCAAATCTGTCCCAAACAACATACAACCCAAAATTTCTAGCCAGATTCAAATTAATTTAAAAACTAAACATACCTTAATTTAAATCCAATGAAATTTTATCCGCACAAAACAATGAAATTGAAAATATCAAAATCCGAAAGAAAAAAGTATTTTGGAATTAATTGCCTATTTGCTGTATTTTTTTCATTTTACAGCCCATTTATTATTACTTATAGCCCATTTCTTATTACTTATATCCCAATTTCTGGGCAAAATGCATCCCTCCCCGTATTGAAAGATTTCCGGCCCAGCAGGGCGTAGAAAAGCAAGTAGGCCTACGTTGGTTATTCTGCAAAAAGCAAAATAGCTGGGCTAGCCATTTTCAGAAAGGGAAAAAACAAACTGGGCTGGTCATGTGCTAAACATATAAAATAAAAGCACAGGGCTAGGCAGACCACACTCCCTTTACAACCAGTTGATACCCTTCTCCCGTTCTCCATACCTCGAAAAAAAATTACTGCAGCCTTGCCCGGTCCCTCTGTCACCCTCGCCATGCAGTCATCTCCTTATTCCTCTCGGTTGTTGACCATGTTGACAACATCGGAGGGCGGCGCCAAGATGGCGAACCAAGGTGGAGGGCGATGGTGAGGCCTCGGGCGGGAACGAACAGGAGCCGGGGCGATCTGCAGAGTTTTAGGGTGCGATGTGGCCATGATGCGTCTTGGCAAAGCACAGCCAGGCCGTGGGGGCGGGAGCGGCGGTCCTGCCGCCGCTGGTTTAACTTTAGCGGTGGAGGAAGAAGAGACTGAAGAAACACGACAGATGTTGAATGTCAATCCAACGGTCAAGGTTGGCACAATCGTTTGTTGACTAAGCCGACACCAAGTAGCATACTTTTTTATATATATGAAGAAAATAAAAACTGGGCTCGTTCGCCTGGTAACATTCCCTAAACTGCGACCGTTCGATCTTGCGTCAAACTAAAACTGCGAGGAAAATCGTTAAATCATCGTCCTCCTCCCGAGGAACGTTAAGCCACATAAGTAACTAACACCCTTGGTTTTCAACCGAGAGGCCTTGGGTTTGAGTCCCAGAACTCTCGGTTTGTCCTCCTTCCTTCCTCGCAAAAAAGAAAGAAAATCAAAGACTTGAAGCGTCTGAGAACAAGCTAGTGTACCAAAAAAGAGGCGTTGCTGAGTTTTAGGAAAAAGAGGCGTGCTCTGTAGCTGGTTCGAATCAAACCTAGACTATGACTATATATGGTGCTATGCTACTATGCAAGTAATGAAACTAACATATCCAACATTAGCTTCTCCTCTTCTCTACTTACTCGCCTAGCATCGAAGCTCAGCCCAAAGAACCATGTCCATTGGCTGCTCGTCCACCTACTCTTGAGAGCAACAACCAGATATGCACCAAGTCGCCACCCATACCATCGTCGGTGGGTCTCATCACACCCTCGCCGCACACGCACCATAGCGGTTGCTCGCCATAACCCACTACCGTTGATGTGGTGCCACCGCTGCAAATCACGCAGAGTCATCCGTCGCGTCTCAACCACAATCCTCAACCTGGCGAGTCTTCTACAAATGCCGAATCATGGGGTAATAATATGTTTAAGTGTTGTTCTGCTGCTTTCATTGCTGATTTTTTTAATAGTTTGGTTCATGATCTTCCAATTTGATTCATGCGAATAGGGAAGATTCATGTGATTTGTATTTATGGGAAGTTGCTAATGTGGGGAATGCAACTTCGCTGATCATTTAGTTAGCGAGGAATCCCAATACCAGCAGGTTGGGGTGTTGGACAAATGGCGAAGGAACAACGAAGAGGAAGATCAGAGCGAGAAGGTTAAAGATGCAGTTCCTCGATCATGGCCAAGCAATAGCTCTTGAACAACCTTGACAGACAATGAGGAGATGAAAGAGCTTGTGAAGATAATGGGCAAAATCGATGTGCTCTGTAGGATGATTGTCTCTTTATTTGCCTTTGTATGTAGCACTTCGTGATGTATTCGATGGCTATGACATGAGCACTTTCTTTGAAACTAGTAATGAATGAAACACATGTAGCGAGGCTAGGCGTAGTGTTGTGAACTTTTAATGATTTCTATTAACGGAAATCGGGGTATCCTTTTGATCATAAATTAATAAATAGCGAGAGGCCCTTTTGGTAATAAATAAATAAATTAGCGAGAGGCCCGATCGGGTCAGCTTTGTTCCCATTCAAAGGCGTCGAGCAAATTGCAATCCAACAACAAACTATGTCATCAAATTCAAGTTTCACAGCCAAATATGAGTACAACTGAACAATAATGTCATCAAGTTTTACTCGTCATACAATCACCAAACACAAATCAACATGCATAACAAGTGATGTTCTCACAGCAAAATACTAAACAACACGTTCATCAGGTTTCAATTGTCATAGCAAACACAATTTCACATAGTAGATAAAAAACGTCTTCTGACAGGCAAATACGATAAAAGCAATCTAATCATGATCCGCAGCAGCAGCGTCAACATCTTTGCCATGTGTATCAGTCTGAATCGTAATTCCCCAGAGTGGCATCTTCTTCTTCATCCTCAATGTCCTCGAACGTTGGCTTCTTCTTGATCAACTCTTGTATGTCCACAGCACGACAGGCAATCTTTTCGCTAGCATCATTGACGTGATGGTTCTCAAAGATATTAGAACATCTGTTGAATCTTGTATATCAGGAGTGGTGTAAACATCATCTTGTTGTGCAACTTCATTAAAAGAATTCCTCTACTCAAACCTTTGCAATACTCTCCGATCATCGCTACGTGCAAATGTGTCTTCCAAGAAAATTATTTGTGTTGCTTGATTTGCCAAAATAAAAGGCTCGTTGGTGCAGGTACGCGCCTTGGCGTTGATGGATTTGAAATAATCATCAGCTCGGGTTTTGCGATCACGGAAATCAGGTTATACCAACGACGGCACAATAGAACCACACACCGATGATCCTCGGCGGAGATATCTGCAAGCTGAACAATGTCTGTTATGTTAGCATACATTTCAGTTGTCACTTTCATCGTCACGTATCCGTGCTCATGATGGCATTGTTTTGTGTCTTCCTTCCTTCGTCGCGTGCAAGGGTGTTGTAGCGCACATCTCCAACAACACAAGATTCATAATGTCTTACCCGAGTATCAGGACCCATTGCTAGTGCGTAAAGGGCGTCATCAACTGCCTGCCCATCCTCCGCATCTTCTTAACCTATGTTTAGAAAATAGACAAGTTGATCATCTTATGTACTCAATATATTAAAAAACCGACAATGCAATTCAAAAGCTTACATGGCCCTTGAACCATTTCGCAAATCCTGCCATAACCAGTTTGTCAATGTTTCTTGGATTTTGCGGCAGTAACTCCTTTTTGTAGATGCTGCACAACATAGTGATCGCATCAAACATCTAAATATATAAGAATGTGCTACAAGTTTAGTAGATTATGGTGTATAAGCTGCAGTACTTAGCACTTACTTGATATAAGGTAGTATCTCAGGACAGTTATTCAACACATACCAAACCATTTTGTCCAAATCTTTAGGTTTGTCCTCTTGTCGACTCTTCCACCTAACTCGAACAAAATAATCGAAAACATTGAGCCGGGATTGTCTTCACCCACCTCTTTGCTAAGCTGATCAATTTGTTTCAATGTATTTTCAGCAGAATGTCAATGCTTCAGTAGCAATGTAGGCCTCTATAATGGAACCCTCGGGTCTAGCTCTATTCTAACATAGCCCTTGAAAGTGCCTAGCCGCCTTTCAATAGGGTACATCCAGCCATCTTGTCTTGGACATCTAAGTAGTGCCTCATCAGGTAGATGAACAGTCAAATGCACCATCACATCAAAGAAGGCTGGAGGATATATCTTCTCAAGACGCATAGGATAGTTGGTATCTTGTCTCTAAGATGCTCCAAAGCATCTATCCTGATATTTCTACTGCAGAGTTCCTGAAGAATTGTCCCAACTCTGCAACTCCTCTGTATAAGTCAGGGCAGCCCAATCCTCTAAGGATAACAGGTAAAACCCTTTGAAGTAGGACGTGGCAGCCATGAGCTTTCAACCCTTGTACCTTGTTTCCATCTGCATTGACTCTTCTTTCAGGGTTGGAAGCAAATCCATGTGGGAATCTCACACGTGACAGGACCTCGCATAATTCTTCTCTTTTACCTTGTCCAAGATGTACACAGTGGTGCCATATCCCGTGGTTTACCTTCATTTTGCACCTACAAATCCCTTCGATATCCGGTGTATCAAATCAATCCTAGATTTTAAGGTATCTTTCGTCTTACCTTCAATATTAAGAAGTGTGCCGATAATGTTGTCACATATATTTTTCTCGATGTGCATCACATCAAGATTATACCGCAGATCCAAATCTTTCCAATACTCCAAGTCCCACAAAGTGGACTGCGGGTAAACAATAACCTCTCTTCTGCGCTGACACGCTTCCTTTTCCCGCTACCATTACCAGGATGGTTTCCTGGTGTAATATGCCTGACCTTCTCTAATTCCACATGCAACTCATCGGCGGTGAGCCTCTTTGGCGCATCACGGTTTTCATGCCTTGCATTGAAGACATATCTTGATATTTTGTAGGATGCGGCTTGTCCTTGGCAAGGAAGCGGCGGTGTCAATGTAACAGATCTTGCTAAGTATTGTGTATGACGGTGGATTCTGTCACAAATGAACATACGCATTGTAACCATGTGTCATTCATACGACATAGTGCCCAAAGCTGGATAATCATGGATGCACCAAATTATAACAGCATGCAGAAAGAAATCAGCTGGTGGGCTGCTATATAAGTCTCGAGTGAGAACACCCCTCCATAGCTGTTGAAGTCCCTCCACAAGAGGCTCCATGAATAAATCAAAATCCTTTCCAGGACTTTTTGGACCTGGGATGAGCAAGGCCATCATGTAGTTTGATTCTTTAATGCAGACATTTGGAGGCATGTTGTAAGGATAACAAGCAGGCCACATGCTATATGTGGCGCTCTGTCGCCCAATGGGTTAAATCCATCCAAGCTAAGCCAAGTCTAATGTTTTTGGGTAAGCAACAAACTTTTGTGTTTATGATTGAAGCTTTGCCACTCACTACCATGAGATGGATGGCTCATTACATTCGATCTCTGTACTCATGGTTCCTAGAATGCCACAAGACATCCTCTCTTGTTTGACATCATGAAACAACCTCTGCAATCTTGGTGTAATTGGAAAATGTCTCGAGAACATTATGAGGAATCCTCTTCACAACATCGCCATCTTTCCATCTTGTTGATTTGCATTTGGGCATTCACTTAAGTTGGCATAATCCTTCCGAACAGAACACAATTATTCTTACAAACATGGATCATATCATATCCAATTCCAAGCGCACGAAGGAAATTCTTCATTTCTTGTAGGTGTGTGGCAGCTCAGAGACGTCTGGGAAAGATTTGCGGAAAGCAGCCAACATTGCATCGAATGATTTTTTGGCCATCCGCTCGGATGTCTTCACACGAAGAAAGGTGACCATAGTTGAGAATCTTGACAGCTTATATCACGGGGTGACAGCCACGTTGCATTGTTCTAACATGCGGGCCCACCATTTTTCTTCTGCGGTGAAAGTTCACGAAATGCACGAGCATTTCGTAGCATTATTCAATGTTGGTCAAACTCACTGGCTCCGCCACCACCACCTCCTTCTCCTCTTCCACGAGCATCGGGAAGATCAAGATGGTGATCTGCTGCTTCCACGTAGTCGATAACATTGGCGTTCACAATTTCACCATGATGAACCCACCTAGTATATGTGACCGACATCCCATACAAGTGTAGATGATTTTGCACAGTTATTTGGGGTCTTGTAAGTGAATTCATAAAACTGCTACAGGCGAGAGCACATCTGATTTCAGACCACCGTACTCAGCTCGATAAAGTTCATGAAGTTTTCAACCCCTCGACATATGCAGCGGAGAATCTTGAGCGGAAGTTATCAAGTCCTGTCCATCATTTAGACATACAAATTAGTTTTCTACTAGATATTACAGGAAAAACATATATGCTTTTTTATGAAGTCCAGAAAAAAATACCTAGGTCGATGTCTGAAGCTATGGCAAGATATTTGGACGAGTAGATCTAAGCAACGAGATATATGTAAAGCTAATACAGCAAACAGATTTGAGTGCTAAATTATGGCAGGCTGTTTTAGCAGTCAATGAGGCCGAGCACACAGCCATCAAACTATCGAAGGCCATCGCAGCAACAAAGATCGAGTATAAAATGGTGTACAGCTATTTCACCTAACAGATTGGCTACTAGACCATGGCAATCTACATCACAATAAATATATGGCAGCGTATTTTACCAACTAATCGGGCTTGGCATGCCATCTCAGCTAAGCAGATTGAGTGCGAGCAGGCAAGGAAGCTTCTTAAGCACAACATATTATTTATAAACTACTTGACAAGCAGTGAGATTAACAACGTCTATCGGCTAAGATTCAACGCTACACCGACATGCACGGGCCTCGGTCTAGAATGGGCGTACCATGGGAGAAGCTGACCAGCGTGCGTCTCCACCGAACCGCCCGGTGGTGGTGGTGCTGACCACTGTCGCCTCCACAAACGTCGCCAAGGGTGGCGGCGCGGCTAAGGACAGCAGTCTCGAGGCGTACTATGGGAGCGAGAGAATCGCCGTCGTCCCTCGGCGAACATGGCGCCAATGTATCCATGGCGAGGAGGCGGCTTTGGCGAGCAAATGGAGTGGAGGGGCGGGGAGGGTTTGGGGAATATTATTGGATAGTGGGCGAAGGGCGGTTGAATTGGCATTTGGGGGAATTTTGGGGGATTTTTGGCGGTGGGCGGGGAGTTTAGCGTGGTCGGTTTCTCCAAGTGCAGTCCCACATGTCGGTGAAGAGGCAAGCCAAAAGCGCGTTCCGTTTGCGTGAGCCGTGTGCGAGACGAGCGTGTGTCGGGTGCAATGCGACCGCGACACGGTGCTTGTGAGTGTACCGCCTTTTTCCTTTTAAACTAGGTGCTTCGCCCATAAAGAAAAAAACTTGGTGCTTTGCGCGATCCATCGATACTACTACTAGTAATCCGGTAATCCCGACTAAAGCGGCGCGGCGGGTCTTTTCCAGCATAATATCTTTGGAAGGTTGGCTTAGTTGGGTTTTTAAGATGAGTAAT
>JAHIAM010001356.1:0-64089 GCA_021605205.1 Aegilops longissima | reverse complement strand
AAACATCAAATAGGCAAAAACAACAATTCTGGGTTGGGCCTCCGTTTATAGGTTAGTCCCAAAAATAATATAAAAGTGGAAAATAAAGCCCAACATAGTCCAAAACAGTAGATAAAGTAGCATGGAGCAATCAAAAATTATAGATACGTTGGAGACGTATCACGGCGCTGATGTTGTGTTGTCCCTGGTCCGAGTGCACTTCAAAGATGTCAAAGAAGACAAGCTCATGGAGCTCAAGGTTGCTAACACAAAGAGGCACACTTTCCATTCCTTCATGGACACTTTCCTTGACGCCGCCACTGATTGCAGCATAAAGATAGACCTTGACAGCTTCGCAACCCAGCCAGTCCTTCTCCCGACGAAAGTGACCAAAAACATTATGCTCCACCTTTATTTGCCTCGAATGCCGAAAGTGATTGTGTAATCGTTAAAATTCTTCAGCTTGATGCTCAATACTTTTGATCCGTTGTCCGAACCTTAGGATTTACCTGAACTTGGTTTATCTCTCAATATGTCCGTGTTTGCCTTCGATCGAATTTGTTCTTCACTGGAGTAATCTTTGTACTTGAGATGCAGTCCCGAGGAGGAGTTTCTAGTCGACCTGCACCTCGCCGCCTTGGCGGATAGGGATGAAGCGCACGCTGTACGTGGTGGTGCAGCTCAAGGAGAAGGTTGCAATGACCTGCACTCGCCGCCCTTGCGGATAGGGATGAAGCGACATTGTACTTGTGGTGCAGCTCAAGGAGAAGGTTGCAATGACCTGCACCTCGCCGCCCTTGCGGATAGGGATGGAGCGACATTGTACTTTTGGCGCAGCTCGAAGGAGAAGGTTGCAACGACCTGCACCTCGCCGCCCTTGCGGATAGGATGGAGCGACGTCTCAAGGAGAACGCTGGCCGACCTGATCTCGTTGTCCTTGCGGATAGGGATGGAGCGACGCTCTACTTCGCGCAGCTCCAAAGGAGAAGGTTGCAATGACCAAGACCTCGTCTGCCCTTGCGGATAGGGATGGAGCACACGTCTGAAGGAGAAGGTTGCAATGACTTGCATCTCGTTGTCCTCATGGATATGGGCGTGTTTCAAACTTAGGCAAGCACGATCTGCAACTAAGCCCCGAGTGGGAGGGTTGCTCATCCCCAGTAGGATTTCTTAAACTTAGGCGAGCATCGACTGCAGCTAATCCCAAAAAGGAGGTTTGCTCACCACTGTAGGATTTTTAAACTTAGGCGAGCATCGATCAGCTTAAGCCCCGAGTGGGAGGGTTGCTCACCACTGTAGGATTTTTAAACTTAGACGAGCATCGATCTGCAGCTAAGCCCCGAGTGGGAGGGTTGCTCACCACTGTAGGATTTTTAAACTTAGGCTAGCACTCGATCAGTAGCTAAGATCCCGAGTGGGATGGTTGCTCACCACTGTAGGATTTTTAAACTTCAAGCAGTACGGACTGCAGCTAAGTCTCCAAGTGGGAGGGTTGCTCACCACTCAGTAGGATTTCTTAAACTTAGGCGTAGCATCGATCAGCTTAAGCCCCGAGTGGGAGGGTTGCTCACCACTGTAGGATTTTTTAACTTAGGTGAGTACTGGATCAGCTTAAGTCCCCGAGTGGGAGGGTTGCTCACCACTGTAGGATTTTTAAACTTAGGCTAGCACTGGACTGCAGCTAAGCCCTCGGGTGGGAGGGTTGCTCACCACTGTAGGATTTTTAAACTTAGGCGAGCACTGGATCAGCTAAGCCCCCGAGTGGGAGGGTTGCTCACCACTCTGTAGGATGTTTTAAACTTAGGTGAGTACTGGATCGCAGCTAAGCCCCGAGTGGGAGGGTTGCTCATCACTGTAGGATTTTTAAACTTCAAGTAGTACGGACTGCAGCTAAGTCTCCAAGTGGGAGGGTTGCTCACCACTCGTAGGATTTTTTAACTTAGGCGTAGCACCGGACTGCAGCTAAGGCCCCAAAGGGGAGGGTTGCTCACCACTGTAGGATTTTTTAAACTTAGGCTAGCATCGATCGCAGCTTAAGCCCCGAGTGGGCGGGTTGCTCACCACTGTAGGATTTTTAAACTTAGGCTAGCACTCGATCAGCTAAGCCCCGAGTGGGAGGGTTGCTCACCACTGTAGGATGTTTTAAACTTAGGCGTAGCATCGGACTGCAGCTAAACCGCCGAGTGGGAGGGTTGCTCACCACCAGAGGATTTTTAAACTTAGGCTAGCATCGGATCAGCTAAGCCCCGAGTGAGAGGCTTGCTCAACACTGTAGGATTTTTAAACTTAGGCGAGCACTGGATCAGCAGCTAAGCCTCCGAGTGAGAGGCTTGCTCACCACTCTGTAGGATTTTTAAACTTAGGCGAGCACGGGTCTGCAGCTAAGCCCCGGGTGGGAGGGTTGCTCATCACTCTGAGGATTTTTAAACTTAGGCGTAGCATCGGATCTGCAGCTAAGCCCCGGGTGGGAGGGTTGCTCACCACTCTGTAGGATGTTTTAAACTTAGGTGAGTACTGGATCTGCAGCTAAGCCCCGAGTGGGAGGGTTGCTCACCACTGTAGGATTTTTAAACTTCAAGTAGCACGGATCTGCAGCTAAGTCTCCAAGTGGGAGGGTTGCTCACCACTGTAGAGGATTTTTTAACTTAGGCTAGCATCGGATCTGCAGCTAAGGCCCCAAAGGGGAGGGTTGCTCACCACTGTAGGATTTTTAAACTTAGGCTAGCATCGATCGCAGCTAAGCCCCGAGTGGGAGGGTTGCTCACCACTCTGAGGATTTGTTAAACTTAGACGAGCATCGGATCTGCAGCTAAGCCCCAAGTGGGAGGGTTGCTCACCACTGCAGAGGATTTTTTAAACTTAGACGAGCATCGATCTAGCTAAGCCCCCGAGTGGGAGGGTTGCTCACCACTGTAGGACTTTTAAACTTAGGCTAGTACCGGATCTGCAGCTAAGCCCCGAGTGGGATGGTTGCTCACCACTGTGAGGATTTTTAAACTTCAAGTAGTACGGACTGCAGCTAAGTCTCCAAGTGGGAGGGTTGCTCACCACTGTAGGATTTCTTAAACTTAGGCGTAGCACGGATCTGCAGCTAAGCCCCGAGTGGGGGGGTTGCTCACCACTGACAGGATTTTTAAACTTAGGCTAGCATCGGATCAGCAGCTAAGCCCCGAGTGGGAGGGTTGCTCACCACTGTAGGATTTTTTAACTTAGGTGAGTACTGGATCTGCAGCTAAGTCCCCGAGTGGGAGGGTTGCTCACCACTGTAGGATTTTTAAACTTAGGCGAGCATCGGATCGCAGCTAAGCCCTCGGGTGGGAGGGTTGCTCACCACTCTGAGGATTTTTAAACTTAGGCGAGTACCGGATCGCAGCTAAGCCCCAAGGGAGGGTTGCTCACCACTGTAGGATGTTTTAAACTTAGGTGAGCATCGATCTGCAGCTAAGCCCCGAGTGGGAGGGTTGCTCATCACTCTCAGAGGATTTTTAAACTTCAAGTAGTATCGGACTACAGCTAAGTCTCCAAGTGGGAGGGTTGCTCACCACTGTGAGGATTTTTTAACTTAGGCGAGTATCGGACTGCAGCTAAGGCCCCAAAGGGAGGGTTGCTCACCACCCAGAGGATTTTTAAACTTAGGCTAGCATCGATCAGCTAAGCCCCGAGTGGGAGGGTTGCTCACCACTGTAGGATTTTTAAACTTAGGCTAGCATCGATCAGCTTAAGCCCCGAGTGGGAGGGTTGCTCACCACTCTGTAGGATGTTTTAAACTTAGGCGAGCATCGATCGCAGCTAAACCGCCGAGTGGGAGGGTTGCTCACCACTCCGTAGGATTTTTAAACTTAGGCGTAGCACTCGATCAGAGCTAAGCCCCGAGTGAGAAGCTTGCTCAACACTCTGAGGATTTTTAAACTTAGGCGAGCATCGGATCTGCAGCTAAGCCTCCGAGTGAGAGGCTTGCTCACCACTGTAGGATTTTTGAAACTTAGGCGAGCACCGGTCTGCAGCTAAGCCCCGGGTGGGAGGGTTGCTCACCACTCAGAGGATTTTTAAACTTAGGCTAGCATCGATCAGCTAAGCCCCGAGTGGGAGGGTTGCTCACCACTGTAGGATGTTTTAAACTTAGGTGAGTACTAGATCAGCAGCTTAAGCCCCGAGTGGGAGGGTTGCTCACCACTGTAGGATTTTTAAACTTCAAGTAGTACTCGGATCTGCAGCTAAGTCTCCAAGTGGGAGGGTTGCTCACCACTGTAGGATTTTTAAACTTAGGCGAGTATCGGATCGCAGCTAAGGCCCCCAAGGGAGGGTTGCTCACCACTGTAGGATTTTTTAACTTAGGCGTAGCATCGATCGTAGCTAAGCCCCGAGTGGGAGGGTTGCTCACCACTGCAGGATTTTTAAACTTAGGCTAGCACGGATCAGGTAAGCCCCCGAGTGGGAGGGTTGCTCACCACTCTGTAGGATGTTTTAAACTTAGGCGAGCATCGACTGCAGCTAAACCGCCGAGTGGGAGGGTTGCTCACCACCTGAGAGGATTTTTAAACTTAGGCTAGCATCGATCAGCAGCTAAGCCCCGAGTGAGAGGCTTGCTCAACACTGAGGATTTTTAAACTTAGGCGTAGCATCGGATCAGCTAAGCCTCCGAGTGAGAGGCTTGCTCACCACTGTGAGGATTTTTAAACTTAGGCTAGCATCGATCTGCAGCTAAGCCCCGAGTGGGATGGTTGCTCACCACTCGGTAGGATTTTTTCAACTTAGGCGAGTAATCGGATCTGCAGCTAAGCCCCGAGTGGGAGGGTTGCTCACCACTGGTAGGATTTCTTAAACTTAGGCGAGTACCGATCGCAGCTAAGCCCCCGATTGGGGGGGTTGCTCACCACTGTAGGATTTTTTAACTTAGGTGAGTACTGGATCAGCAGTTAAGTCCCCGAGTGGGAGGGTTGCTCACCACTGTAGGATTTTTAAACTTAGGCGAGCATCGACTGCAACTAAGCCCCGGGTGGGAGGGTTGCTCACCACTGTAGGATTTTTAAACTTCAAGTAGTAATCGGACTGCAGCTAAGTCTCCAAGTGGGAGGGTTGCTCACCACTGTAGGATTTTTTAACTTAGGCGTAGCATCGGATCTGCAGCTAAGGCCCCAAAGGGAGGGTTGCTCACCACTGTAGGATTTTTAAACTTAGGCTAGCATCGGATCAGCTTAAGCCCCGAGTGGGAGGGTTGCTCACCACTGTAGGATTTGTTAAACTTAGGCGTAGCACTGGATCTGCAGCTAAGCCCCCAAGTGGGAGGGTTGCTCACCACTCTAGAGGATTTTTAAACTTAGACGAGCATCGATCAGCTTAAGCCCCGAGTGGGAGGGTTGCTCACCACTGTAGGATTTTTAAACTTAGGCGTAGCACTGGATCAGCTAAGCCCCGAGTGGGATGGTTGCTCACCACTGTAGGATTTTTAAACTTCAAGTAGCACCGGATCTGCAGCTAAGTCTCCAAGTGGGAGGGTTGCTCACCACCTGTAGGATTTCTTAAACTTAGGCGAGCACCGGATCGCAGCCTAAGCCCCCGAGTGGGGGGGTTGCTCACCACTGTAGGATTTTTAAACTTAGGCGAGCATCGGATCAGCAGCTAAGCCCCGAGTGGGAGGGTTGCTCACCACTCTGTAGGATTTTTTAACTTAGGTGAGTACGGATCTGCAGCTTAAGTCCCCGAGTGGGAGGGTTGCTCACCACTGTAGGATTTTTAAACTTAGGCGAGCACGGATCTGCAGCTAAGCCCCGGGTGGGAGGGTTGCTCACCACTCAGAGGATTTTTAAACTTAGGCTAGTATCGGATCAGCAGCTAAGCCTCAAGGTGGGAGGGTTGCTCACCACTCTGTAGGATGTTTTAAACTTAGGTGAGTACTCGATCGCAGCTAAGCCCCGAGTGGGAGGGTTGCTCATCACTCTGAGGATTTTTAAACTTCAAGTAGTAATCGACTACAGCTAAGTCTCCAAGTGGGAGGGTTGCTCACCACTCAGAGGATTTTTTAACTTAGGCGTAGCACCGGACTGCAGCTAAGGCCCCAAAGGGAGGGTTGCTCACCACCCGGTAGGATTTTTAAACTTAGGCGTAGCATCGATCAGCAGCTAAGCCCCGAGTGGGAGGGTTGCTCACCACTGTAGGATTTTTAAACTTAGGCTAGCATCGGATCAGCAGCTAAGCCCCGAGTGGGAGGGTTGCTCACCACTCAGAGGATGTTTTAAACTTAGGCGAGCATCGACTGCAGCTAAACCGCCGAGTGGGAGGGTTGCTCACCACTCCGTAGGATTTTTAAACTTAGGCGTAGTACTGGATCGCAGCTTAAGCCCCGAGTGAGAGGCTTGCTCAACACTGTAGGATTTTTAAACTTAGGCGAGCATCGACTGCAGCTTAAGCCTCCGAGTGAGAGGCTTGCTCACCACTCTGTAGGATTTTTGAAACTTAGGCGAGTACGGGTCTGCAGCTAAGCCCCGGGTGGGAGGGTTGCTCACCACTGTGAGGATTTTTAAACTTAGGCTAGCACTCGGATCAGCTAAGCCCCGAGTGGGAGGGTTGCTCACCACTCAGAGGATGTTTTAAACTTAGGTGAGTACTAGATCAGCTAAGCCCCGAGTGGGAGGGTTGCTCACCACTGTAGGATTTTTAAACTTCAAGTAGCACGGATCTGCAGCTAAGTCTCCAAGTGGGAGGGTTGCTCACCACTGTAGGATTTTTTAACTTAGGCGTAGTACTGGATCTGCAGCTAAGGCCCCAAAGGGAGGGTTGCTCACCACTGTAGGATTTTTAAACTTAGGCGAGTACTCGGATCAGCTAAGCCCCCGAGTGGGAGGGTTGCTCACCACTCAGTAGGATTTTTTAAACTTAGGCTAGCACGGATCAGGTAAGCCCCCGAGTGGGAGGGTTGCTCACCACTGTAGGATGTTTTAAACTTAGGCGAGCACTGGACTGCAGCTAAACCGCCGAGTGGGAGGGTTGCTCACCACCGTGAGGATTTTTAAACTTAGGCGTAGTACTGGACTGCAGCTTAAGCCCCGAGTGAGAGGCTTGCTCAACACTGTAGGATTTTTAAACTTAGGCTAGCATCGATCTGCAGCTAAGCCTCCGAGTGAGAGGCTTGCTCACCACTGTAGGATTTTTAAACTTAGGCTAGCATCGATCAGCTAAGCCCCGAGTGGGATGGTTGCTCACCACTGTAGGATTTTTTCAACTTAGGCGTAGCATCGATCAGCAGCTTAAGCCCCGAGTGGGAGGGTTGCTCACCACTGTCAGAGGATTTCTTAAACTTAGGCGTAGCATCGGATCGCAGCCAAGCCCCGATTGGGGGGTTGCTCACCACTGTAGGATTTTTTAACTTAGGTGAGTACCGGATCAAGCTAAGTCCCCGAGTGGGAGGGTTGCTCACCACTGTAGGATTTTTAAACTTAGGCTAGCACTCGGATCGCAACTAAGCCCCGGGTGGGAGGGTTGCTCACCACTGTAGAGGATTTTTAAACTTAGGCTAGCACGGATCAGCTAAGTCTCCAAGTGGGAGGGTTGCTCACCACTGTAGGATTTTTTAACTTAGGCGTAGCACGGATCTGCAGCTAAGGCCCCAAAGGGAGGGTTGCTCACCACTCGTAGGATTTTTAAACTTAGGCGAGCACTGGATCAGCTAAGCCCCGAGTGGGAGGGTTGCTCACCACTGTAGGATGTTTTAAACTTAGGCTAGCATCGGATCTGTAGCTTAAACCGCCGAGTGGGAGGGTTGCTCACCACTGTAGGATTTTTAAACTTAGGCGTAGCACTGGATCTGCAGCTTAAGCCCCGAGTGAGAGGCTTGCTCAACACTGTAGGATTTTTAAACTTAGGCGTAGCATCGGATCGCAGCTAAGCCTCCGAGTGAGAGGCTTGCTCACCACTGTAGGATTTTTAAACTTAGGCGTAGTACGGTCTGCAGCCTAAGCCCCGGGTGGGAGGGTTGCTCACCACTCAGAGGATTTTTTAAACTTAGGCGAGCATCGGATCAGCTAAGCCCCGAGTGGGAGGGTTGCTCACCACTGTAGATGTTTTAAACTTAGGTGAGTACTGGATCAGCTAAGCTCCCGAGTGGGAGGGTTTCTCACCACTGCAGGATTTTTAAACTTCAAGTAGCATCGACTGCAGCTAAGTCTCCAAGTGGGAGGGTTGCTCACCACTGTAGGATTTTTAAACTTAGGCGTAGCATCGATCTGCAGCTAAGCCCCGAGTGGGAGGGTTGCTCACCACTGTAGGATTTTTAAACTTAGGCTAGCATCGGATCAGCAGCTAAGCCCCGAGTGGGAGGGTTGCTCACCACTGCAGGGATGTTTTAAACTTAGGCGTAGCATCGGATCTGCAGCTAAACCGCCGAGTGGGAGGGTTGCTCACCACCCGTGAGGATTTTTAAACTTAGGCGTAGCATCGGATCAGCAGCTAAGCCCCGAGTGAGAGGCTTGCTCAACACTGTAGGATTTTTAAACTTAGGCGTAGCATCGATCGCAACTAAGCCTCCGAGTGAGAGGCTTGCTCACCATTCGTAGGATTTTTAAACTTAGGCGTAGCACTGGTCTGCAGCTAAGCCCCGGGTGGGAGGGTTGCTCACCACTGTAGGATTTTTTAAACTTAGGCGAGCATGGATCTGCAGCTAAGCCCCGAGTGGGAGGGTTGCTCACCACTGTAGGATGTTTTAAACTTAGGTGAGTATCGGATCAGCAGCTAAGCCCCGAGTGGGAGGGTTTCTCACCACTGTAGGATTTTTAAACATCGGCGTAGTACCGGATCTGCAGCTAAGTCTCCAAGTGGGAGGGTTGCTCACCACTGTAGGATTTTTTAACTTAGGCGAGTACGGACTGCAGCCTAAGGCCCCAAAGGGGAGGGTTGCTCACCACTGGTAGGATTTTTAAACTTAGGCGAGCATCGGATCAGCAGCTTAAGCCCCGAGTGGGAGGGTTGCTCACCACTGTAGGATTTTTAAACTTAGGCGAGCATCGGATCTGCAGCTAAGCCCCGAGTGGGAGGGTTGCTCACCACTCTGTAGGATGTTTTAAACTTAGGCGTAGCATCGGACTGCAGTTAAACCGCCGAGTGGGAGGGTTGCTCACCACTGTAGGATTTTTAAACTTAGGCTAGCATCGATCTGCAGCTTAAGCCCCCGAGTGAGAGGCTTGCTCAACACTGTGTGAGGATTTTTAAACTTAGGCTAGCATCGATCTGCAGCTAAGCCTCCGAGTGAGAGGCTTGCTCACCACTCTGTAGGATTTTTAAACTTAGGCGAGCACTGGTCTGCAGCTAAGCCTCGGGTGGGAGGGTTGCTCACCACTGTAGGATTTTTAAACTTAGGCGAGTATCGATCTCAGCTAAGCCCCGAGTGGGAGGGTTGCTCACCACTGTAGGATGTTTTAAACTTAGGTGAGTACTGATCAGCTAAGCTCCCGAGTGGGAGGGTTTCTCACCACTGTAGGATTTTTAAACTTCAAGCAGTACGGATCTGCAGCTAAGTCTCCAAGTGGGAGGGTTGCTCACCACTGTAGGATTTTTAAACTTAGGCTAGCACGGATCTGCAGCTAAGCCCCGAGTGGGAGGGTTGGTCACCACTGCAGGATTTTTAAACTTAGGCGAGTAATCGGATCAGCAGCTAAGCCCCGAGTGGGAGGGTTGCTCACCACTGTAGGATGTTTTAAACTTAGGCGAGCATCGGACTGCAGCTAAACCGCCGAGTGGGAGGGTTGCTCACCACCCGTGAGGATTTTTAAACTTAGGCGAGTACTGGATCTGCAGCTAAGCCCCGAGTGAGAGGCTTGCTCAACACTGTAGGATTTTTAAACTTAGGCGTAGCATCGATCGCAACTAAGCCTCCGAGTGAGAGGCTTGCTCACCATTCGGTAGGATTTTTAAACTTAGGCTAGCACTGGTCTGCAGCTAAGCCCCGGGTGGGAGGGTTGCTCACCACTCAGAGGATTTTTAAACTTAGGCTAGCATCGATCAGCTAAGCCCCGAGTGGGAGGGTTGCTCACCACTCGGTAGGATGTTTTAAACTTAGGTGAGTACTGGATCAGCAGCTTAAGCCCCGAGTGGGAGGGTTTCTCACCACTGCAGGGATTTTTAAACTTCAAGTAGCACTCGGACTGCAGCTAAGTCTCCAAGTGGGAGGGTTGCTCACCACTGTAGGATTTTTTAACTTAGGCGTAGCATCGGATCTGCAGCTAAGGCCCCAAAGGGAGGGTTGCTCACCACTGGTAGGATTTTTAAACTTAGGCTAGCACTCGGATCTGCAGCTAAGCCCCGAGTGGGAGGGTTGCTCACCACTCGTAGGATTTTTAAACTTAGGCGTAGCACTCGATCTGCAGCTTAAGCCCCGAGTGGGAGGGTTGCTCACCACTCTGTAGGATGTTTTAAACTTAGGCTAGCATCGGACTGCAGCTAAACCGCCGAGTGGGAGGGTTGCTCACCACCAGAGGATTTTTAAACTTAGGCGAGCATCGATCAGCAGCTAAGCCCCCGAGTGAGAGGCTTGCTCAACACTCGTAGGATTTTTAAACTTAGGCGTAGCATCGATCAGCAGTTAAGCCTCCGAGTGAGAGGCTTGCTCACCACTCTGTGAGGATTTTTAAACTTAGGCGTAGCACTGGATCTGCAGCTAAGCCCCGAGTGGGATGGTTGCTCACCACTGTAGGATTTTTTCAACTTAGGCGTAGCACGGATCGTAGCTTAAGCCCCGAGTGGGAGGGTTGCTCACCACTCGGTAGGATTTCTTAAACTTAGGCGTAGCATCGGACTGCAGCTAAGCCCCGATTGGGGGGTTGCTCACCACTCTGTAGGATTTTTTAACTTAGGTGAGTACTGGATCTGCAGCTAAGTCCCCGAGTGGGAGGGTTGCTCACCACTGTAGGATTTTTAAACTTAGGCGTAGCATCGGATCTGCAACTAAGCCCTCGGGTGGGAGGGTTGCTCACCACTGCAGGATTTTTAAACTTAGGCTAGTACGGATCAGCAGCTAAGCCCCGAGTGGGAGGGTTGCTCACCACTCTGAGGGATGTTTTAAACTTACGTGAGTACTGGATCAGAAGCTAAGCCCCGAGTGGGAGGGTTGCTCACCACTGTAGGGATTTTTTAAACTTAGGCGAGCATCGGACTGCAGCTAAGTCTCCAAGTGGGAGGGTTGCTCACCACTGCAGGATTTTTTAACTTAGGCGAGCAATCGGATCGCAGCTAAGGCCCCAAAGGGAGGGTTGCTCACCACTGTAGGATTTTTAAACTTAGGCGTAGTACGGATCTAGCTAAGCCCCGAGTGGGAGGGTTGCTCACCACTCGGTAGGATTTTTTAAACTTAGGCGAGTACTGGACTGCAGCTAAGCCCCCGAGTGGGAGGGTTGCTCACCACTCGGTAGGATGTTTTAAACTTAGGCGAGTACTGGACTGCAGCTAAACCGCCGAGTGGGAGGGTTGCTCACCACTCCGTAGGATTTTTTAAACTTAGGCGAGTACTGGACTGCAGCTAAGCCCCCGAGTGAGAGGCTTGCTCAACACTCGGTAGGATTTTTTAAACTTAGGCTAGCATCGATCAGCTAAGCCTCCGAGTGAGAGGCTTGCTCACCACTGTAGGATTTTTAAACTTAGGCGTAGCATCGGATCAGCTTAAGCCCCGAGTGAGAGGCTTGCTCACCACTGCAGGATTTTTTAAACTTAGGCGTAGTACTAGATCAGAAGCAAGCCCCGAGTGAGAGGCTTGCTCACCACTCGGTAGGATTTTTAAACTTAGGCTAAACAGATTCGCAGCTAAGCCCCCGAGTGAGAGGCTTGCTCACCGCTCGGTAGGATTTTTTAAACTTAGGCGAAACAGATTCGCAGCTAAGCCCCTGAGTGAGAGGCTTTCTCACCACTCGGTAGGATTTTTTAAACTTAGGCGAAACGGATTCACAGCTAAGCCACCCACTAGGGGATTTCAGACACAAATATAAGTAACGACAATCATTTTAGAAGACTGTAAAACTCTTGTCTTTGATAAAAAAACTACGAAGGTACTTATTATTACATCTCAACAGATTGAGTGCTTAAGTATAAAAGGGGCGGAGCAATTCCGCATGCCAAGCGCACGGCTCATCTTTCTTGTGCTCGACGTTGTAGAGGTGGTACGCTCCGTTGTGGAGCACTCTGGTGACAATGAAGGGGCCTTCCTAGGCAGGAGCAAGCTTGTGTTGTTTCGCTGATCCACTCAAGAACCAAGTCTCCTCTTGAAATGCTCGCCCTCACGCTTCGGGCGTGGAATCGACGCAAGTCTTGCTGATAGATGGTCGATCGGATCAAGGCCATCTCTCTTTCCTCTTCCAGGAGATCAACTGCATCTTGTCGTGCCTGCTCTGCTTCATCTTTTGAGAAAAGCTCAACTCGGGGCGCATTGTGGAGCAAGTCACTCGGAAGTACAGCTTCAGCTCCATAAACTAAGAAGAATGGAGTTCGACCAGTCGACCGATTGGGAGTTGTCCTCAATCCCCAAAGAACTGATGGAAGCTCATCGATCCAGGTGCCTGCTGCGTGCTTGAGGTCCCGCATCAGTCGAGGTTTCAGTCCTTTGAGAATCAAACCGTTTGCTCTTTCAGCTTGTCCATTCGATTGGGGATGGGCAACTGAAGCATAGTCGACTCGAGTACCTTGGGAAACATAGAAGGTTCTGAACTCACCAGAATCGAAATTCGACCCATTGTCAGTGATGATGTTATGCGGAACACCATATCTGAATGTTAACTCTCTGATGAAGCTTTCAACCGTACTGGCTTCAAGGTTTTTGATAGGCTTGGCTTCAATCCATTTGGTTAACTTGTCGACTGCCACGAGTACATGAGTGAAGCCGCTCCTACCAGTCCTCAGAGATCCAACCATGTCCAAACCCCAAACAGCAAAGGGCCAGACGAGTGGAATGGTCTTTAGGGCTGATGCAGGCTTGTGAGACATGTTGGAGTAAAACTGGCAACCTTCACATTTGTCAACTATTTCTTTTGCCGTCTCATTTGCCCGTGGCCAATAAAATCCCGCTCGGTATGCTTTGGCCACAATGGTCCGAGAGGACGCATGGTGACCATAGGTCCCCGAGTGGATATTATTGAGGATCACTCAACCTTCTTCTGGTGTTATGCATCTCTAGCGCATCTACCACACTTTCTCTGAACAACTGTCCTCTTATCACGGTAAAGGCTTTGGATCGACGGACGATCTATCGAGCCTCTTCTTCATCCTCTGGGAGTTCCTTCCTGAGAATATATGAAATATAAGGCACTGTCCAGTCGGGAGTGATGACCAAAACCTCCATGATCAAATCGACCATGGCTGGAACTTCGACTTCAGTCGGATCTGTGGCACTCTTAGGCTGTGGGGGCTCTTCAGTGAAAGGATCTTCTTGACTGAAGGTGTATTAACGTGTTCCAAAAACACGTTGCTGGGAATGGCCTCCTCTTGAACATATCTTTGCCAAATCATCACCGCTTGATTTTTCAGTCGGGGTATGTGATGGAGCTCTAACGCCTCGAACTTGTCACAGCCCTAGAGTTTGCTTGTAGCTAGTGGCATTGCATCCATGGATCATTTTCAATTTCTATTAATTCTGAAGTGGGGATGACAGAACCCCCAGCACCCCCCTTAAACCAACTAGGGTTTACTAAAATCATTTTCAATGAACCCAAAATGCCTTCTAAAATGTTCATCATCTTTGCCTTGGTCTAGAACCTACGACAAAAATGGTGCACATATTTCTAGGCCATTCTGGATCTCTGAATTAAATCATATAGTATTTGCATTTGGGCATTTAAATGCTATTAAATATTTTAAATGCTCAAATAATCATAATCTAAAATGTTTGTTGTTGGTGATATTCCAAACAGTGGAATTGAGAAGTTTTATGATTTTTGGACCTGTCTAGGTATTTTTAACAAAGCCCTAAAGATTACAGAATAAATAAAAAACTGTAACAGAATTAGAAAGAGAGAGAAAGGACTCACTTGGGCCACCTATCTGGCTTACATGCAGCCCACCTGGCCTGGCAAAGCCAGCCCAGCCCATTAGGGCTCCTCCCTGTCGTCTCCCACCTCCTGCCAGTAGGCAATAGGGCGTGTGGCCACCGTGCATGCACACGTGCCCCGACCACCTCCTCCTTGCCGCTTTGCCCCGGACGCCCCGGAGATGCCACGCACACCCCTGGCCCCTCTCTCACTCTCCCCGACCTTTTCCTCCTCTCTCTCTCTCTCTCTCGCAGAGTCTTAACGGGTTCGTTGTCCGCCCGCCATAGCCGTGCCCACCTCGCTCCCTCGCCTCGCCGCTATGTCCTAGAGCTCCGCCTGCCGCTTTCTTCGCTTTCGCTGCCACGCAGCTGGGACGCCTTACTTCAACCTCGTTGTCATTGCTTCAACCGCGAGCGCCGAGATCGCCGGTGCTCAGACGTCATTGTCTGCCTTCCCCAGCCCGCTTCGACGCCTCTGAACCGCTGTGAGCTCCATCGTCGTTGTTCTCTTCCTTTGCGCTCGATCATCGTAGCCGCTGCTTCGACCGAAGCCAAAGCTCGTCGCCGCCGGCCATGATGATGCTGTCGTTTTAGCCACCACAGCTCGCGCCTGAGCATGTCAACGCGCTCGGTGCCTTCCCAGGAGCATGCCGCTCCCACCAGCTCCTCCTCCCGAGCACCCTAACGCCGAGCTCGAACTAACCGAACTCCGCCGCCCAAGTCGACGCCGTGCTCAACTCCGGCCACCTCGCGCCCTCCCACTGCCACTTATAGATGGGCGCGAGCTCCAGCTAGCCGTAGAGACCAACCGCGCTCAAACAGCAGAACAGAAGCGAAACCCGAGCCTCGCCGCCGTTGCCGCCGGCTAAACGCCGCCTAACAACTAATTAGTACTAAGCTAATGATCACGCATCACGCATATGTGGGCCCCGCCACTTAATTAACTCGTTTAGCTTTTGTTTAAACTAAACTAACCACACGGCCCCCACAGTCAGCTTGACCCGCCATGTCACACGCCGATCGACCCCACACGCCGCTGTCGATTTGTCGACGTGGTCATTGACCTTACCCCACCGCCGCTGACCCGGACAGCATTGTGTGACCGACCAAAGGACCCCACCGGTCAGGTTTGACCTGGTCACCACGGTTGACCTGTTTCACGCAGTGTCGACGAATGTCGACGTTAAAGAATAGGTTTTCTCGGATTTATTCTTAGTCGAAATTCCGTAAAATTTTATACACTTCCAAAATTCATATAAATTCAACCGTAGCTCGTAATGAAATAATTTATATATGAAAATGATCGAAAAATCCAATCTATCCATATGTACCATTTTAATGCATGTTAGAGCAACTTATAGCTACTGATTAGGACAAATCATATAAATGGCATTTAAACCATCACATATGGAGTTTGAATTTGAATCTTGATTCAAATCAACTTCATTTAACCTCAGTAGCTAGTTGCATTAGCTGAAAATACAGCATATTGACATGTCATGATCATGCATCATATTGTGCAATGCATTGATTGTGTTCTTTCAGATTTGCCGGTGGTTGTTCCCCTCAGAGACGCTGTACCGACGATGAGTTCGATGACACCGATGAAGAACTATATTATCTTCGTAAGTGCCTGCAAGCAAAACCCCTTGTTCATTCCGATACAATCCCACTCTCTCGCCTCCGCTTCTTTTTACTGCATTAGGACAACAACGATTCATCTGTTATTTGCTGCGTAGTTGAACCCCTTTATCCTCTCGCATGACCTGTCATTCCACAAGAAATAGATGAAACCCACTAGCATGAGTAGGAGTCATGAAATGCCTACTCATTCATGCTTGTTTGTCATGCCTGCTATCGCTTAGAGTTGAGTCAGTCCGATTCATTGGGAATGAATCGAGGTGTGTAAACATGTCCCATCGTTGAGAACTAAGTGTGAACACGATTTGGTAAAGGTAGCGTGAGAGGCCATGTAGGAGTACATGGTGGGTTGTCTCATTGCAGCCGCCCTCGTGAACTGAGTTCTGTGTTTGTGATCCATGAAACAGTTATTACCATGCATTGGGCCCAAACCAATGGACCTCTCGCTTCTTAACCACCCTTGTTCTCTCGTCCGTGAGTTGCAACTAGTTTCGTGTTTGTAGGATATGTGTTGGAGGCCATGCGTAGCGCAGACCCTAGTGGTGGGCTATGATGCGTAGATACACTGTGGTCTGTACCGAGCGCCTGCTTGGTGTCTCGGGAACCCCGCACACATCGCTCGGGGTCAGATGTGGAAACCTCGCCGACTTCTCATGGATGGAACCTGAATTGGCGATAAACCCGACTAGAGACTTGAGTGTTTAGGTAGGTCTGTGGCCGACACCCACGCTGGGCTTCCGCTGAAGGTTGCCGAGTACATGTCGTAAACGGCGGTAAGTGGTGAGAGCATGTGTGAAGAAGTACACCGCAGGTTAACATCATCTATTCAATAGCCGTGTCCGCATGTAAAGGACTTCTGGGTTGCCTATAACAGTTCATAGACAAGTGAAAGTGGATACTCTATAATACGCAAGATAAGCGTGAGTGCTATGGATGGCGCTTCATAAGGAGACGGAGCGATCCATAGTGGTGTATTGATATGGTGAATATGTGGACTCGCAGCGCCACCTCAAAAGAGTTACTTGCAAATGTAGTTTAGGATAGCCACCGAGTCAAAGCTGGCTTGCTGCACCAAACTCCACCACCCCTTTGTTGATAATGATGCATATGTAGTTAGTTCGATGTAAGTCTTGCTGAGTACATTTGTACTCACGCTTGCTTATTTTATGTTTTGCGAGAGACGCTGGCCTCGCTAGTAGTTCCGCTGTGACTTCGACGCTTAGCTTGTTACCTCAGCTACGATCTTGTGCCCTCGGCAGATCTCGGTAGATAGTCGCTTCTCAGCCTTTTTCATTTATAGTTGTCTCAGACTCGACATGTTAAGCTTCCGCATGTGCTTTGACTTGTATGTTTCAATGTTGGGTCATGAGACCCATGTTTGTAATATCTCGCCTCCTGAGCCTAATGAATAAATACTTTGAGTCGAGAGTTATGCTGTGATGCCATGTTGTATTTACACATATCGAGCATATTGTGTGTATGTTTGAAATGCTTGGTATGTGTGGGATCCGACTATCTAGTTGTTTATCCTGGCAGCCTCTCTTATGGGGAAATGTGGTCCAAAGGCTTCCTTGAGCCATAGTAGTCCGCTACAGCCCGGTTCACCGGAGTCCTCGCTAGCTCAAAGACTACCGCCGACAGTTGATCGGCCGGCATGTGTTTCACTTCGCTCTCGTGTTCAGGTTTTCACGGAAATGTCATGCGGTGACATCCGGAGTCCTGCTTAGCCTGCTACATGCCCCGGTTCCCGAGTCCTCATTAGCCCAAAGCTACAGCCCGGATTCACACGCTGTTGACCGACATGCTCTATGTGATTCATGTATGCCTGTCCCCATGGGTTAGTGCCGCTTGGTTCATGACTAGCCATGTCGGCCGGGTTCTTCTGTCATATGGATGCTAGCGACACTATCATATACGTGAGCCAAAAGGCGCAAACGGTCCCGGCCATGGTAAGGCGACACCGTGGAATACCGTGCATGAGGCCGCAAAGTGATATGAGGTGTTACCGCCAGATCAACGTGACTTGGAATCGGGTCCCGACAGCTTTGGTATCGAGCCTGACTTCCTCAGGATTACCAAGCCAAATCGGTCAAGTTGTGTCTAGAAATGCTTTAGTTATGTAAGGGAATTGATTGTGAAGGAACGAAGGCTCTTTTTACTCCTTATACCTCATGGCCTTCTGATCTGAGTCAGCCTCTTCTTTTCTACGGGGATTAAGAACTAGGCCTTCTCATCTATCTATCAGGATGACGTGTTACTAATCCATGGACTTATAGAATTGATAGTTTCAAATCTCAGTTCAGTTTCTACTACTTCCGTGTGTTCATAGTTGGTCTCGGAACCTTGATATTGTGCTTCTGAGTGGTTATGCCACCATTTTTGTAGGATGTCTCAAATCATTTCGAGCATTTACAGCCGTTATGCTGTCCGAGTCATCCCAGGTTTCTAAATAGTCTGATGCATTTGCAAATCCCTTCTCTCCGTTTCTAATGTTCATTTGGGCCACATTAATCACACAAATCGGTGCGTTGAGGTAATTTATTGCCTCGACATATATGTTGGAATTATTATTATGAACCTAGGTGTTTTAGGAAGTCACCTAGTAATCTAGCCAAGTTTTGTGTTCCCCGTGTGATGATTCTGGCCATTATTCTCGAAAGCATCCTGTGATGCCATTTAGTAGTAGGTATTCTATTCCTCGGTTCTTGAACCCAGATTCACCCTACTTACCTCTCGTTGATAGTGTTTGCTAGTCCCTTTAGGATATTAGTAACTTTGTGGTAGTCCTCGAGGTCCGTGGTATATTCTTCTTCCAAATACCATGAACTACTTATGGCAGAAGTTCCTCGTTGAACCAAAGATCACAATAAGAGTGCTCTTGATGAGTTCTTCGTTCTACATTGTGATTCTGCCAGTTCTACCTTTCTCCATGGGTTATCCGAAGAAACCTGTTGAACTTGATTCACATACTAACCTATGCATCCACAACTCGAAAGTTATATGTTCCTCGAGTTGTTCCTCCTTAGTTGTATTCTCAATTTCGCCTATCAATTGATAGTCAAGGGTATGTGTGCGATCGTGTTTATCGATGACTATTATCCTTGTGGTCTGTCAATGTTGGGGAACGTAGCAGAAATTCAAAATTTTCCTACATGTCACCAAGATCTATCTATGGAGAAACAAGCAACGAGGGGAAGGAGAGTGCATCTGGAAGGAGAGTGCATCTACATACCCTTGTAGATCGCTAAGCGGAAGCGTTCAAGTGAACGGGGTTGATGGAGTCGTACTCGTCGTGATCCAAATCACCGATGATCCTAGCGCCGAACGGACGGCACCTCCGCTGCTCAACACACGCACGAACGGTGACGCTTCCCATGCCTTGATCCAGCAAGGAGAGAGAGAGGTTGGGGAAGACTCATTCCCAGCAGCAGACGATGGCGTGGTGGTGGTGGAGGAGCGCAGATTCCAGCAGGCTTCGCCAAGCACTACGAGAGACGAGGAGGAGAGAGGTAGGGCTGCGCCAAGAGGGAGATGTTCTGTGTGTTAGGCAGCCCCAAAACCTCCACTATATATAGGGGAAAGGGAGGAGGCGCCTAGGTTTCCCCTAGGGGGGCGGCTGTGGCAGCTGGGATCTCCCCTTGGGTGACTTGGCCCCAAGCCGAGGTGGGAACCCTAGATGGGGCGCCCAAACCCCTGGTCACGTGGGAATAGGTGAGGGGGCGACAGCCCCTTAGTGGGCTGGTTTGCCCCTTCCTTGGCCCATGAAGCCCCCAACACTTGTCGGGCTCCCAAACACCTTTCGTCATGCTGGTCATCACCCGCACCTCCGAACACTTCCGACTCCAAAACCCTTCGTCCAATATATCAATCTTTACCTCCCGACCATTCCGAACTCCTCGTGACGCTCGATCTCATCTGCACTCCAACAACATTCGCAACCACGATATGTATTCCCTATAACCCTAGCGCCACCGAACCTTATGTGTAGACCCTACGTTCGGGAACTATGCGCATATGACCGAGACGTTCTCCGTCAATAACCAACAGCGGATCTGGATACCCATGTTGGCTCCTACATGTTCCACGATGATCTCATCGGATGAACCACGATGTCGAGGATTCAATCAATCCCGTGATTCAATTCCCTTTGTCTAGCGGTATTGTACTTGCCCGAGATTCGATCATCGGTATCTCGATACCTTGTTCAATCTCGCATCACAAGTCTCTTTACTCGCTCCGTAACACATCATCCCGTGATCAACCCCTTGTTCACATTGTGCACATTATGATGATGTCCTACCGAGTGGGCCCAGAGATACCTCTCCGTCAACCGGAGTGACAAATCCCGGTCTCGATTCGTACAACCCAATGACATTTTCGAGATACCGTAATGCACCTTTATAGCCACCCAGCCATGCCAGGACGCTTTGGTACACCCAAAGCATTCCTACGGTATCCGGAGTTGCACAATCTCATGGTCTAAGAAATGATACTTGACATTAGAAAAGCTTTAGCATACTAACTACGATCTTTGTGCTAGGCTTAGATTGTCTTGTCCATCACATCATTCTCCTAATGATGTGATCCCGTTATCAACGACATCCAATGTCCATGGTCGTGAAACCGTAACCATCTATTGATCAATGAGCTAGTCAACTAGAGGCTTACTAGGACATGGTGTTGTCTATGTACCCACACATGTATCTGAGTTTCCTTTCAATACAATTATAGCATGGATAACAAACGATTATCATGAACAAGGAAATATAATAATAACTAATTTATTATTGCCTCTAGGGCATATTTCCAACAGTCTCCCACTTGCACTAGAGTCAATAATCTAGTTCACATCGCCATGTGATTAACACTCACAGGTCACATCGCCATGTGACCAACATCCAAAGAGTTTACTAGAATCAATAGTCTAGTTGACATCACTGTGTGATTAACACTCAATGAGTTCTGGGTTTGATCATGTTTATGCTTGCGAGAGAGGTTGTAGTCAACGGGTCTGCAACATTTAGATCCGTATGTACTTTGCAAAACTTTATGTCATATCATAGATGCTGCTACCACGTTCCACTTGGAGCTATTCCAAATTGTTGCTCCATTATACGTATCCGGTATCTCTACTCAGAGCTATCCGGATAGGTGTTAAGCTTGCATCGACGCAACTCTTTATGTCGAACTCTTTATCACCTCCATAACCGAGAAACATATCCTTATTCCTCCAAGGATAATTTTGACCGATGTGCAATGATCCATTCTTGGATCATTCTTGTACCCCTTGACTGACTCATGGCAAGGCACACTTCCGGTGCGGTACACAACATAGAATACTATAGAGCCTATGTCTAAGGCATAGGGAACGACCTTCGTCCTTTCTCTCTTTTCTGCCATGGTCGAGCTTTAACTCTTAACTTCATACCTTACAACTCAGGCAAGAACTCCTTCTTTGACTGATCCATCTTGAACACCTTCGAGATTATGTCAAGGTATGTGCTCATTTGAAAGTACCATTGCCGCTTTTGATCTATCCTTATAGATCTTGATGCTCAATGTTCAAGTAGCTTAATCCAGGTTTTCTATTCAAAACACCTTCAAATAACCATGTATGCTTTCCAGAATTCTACATCATTTCGATCAACAATATGTCAACAACATATACTCATCGAAATTTATAGTGCTCCCACTCACTTCTTTGAAATACAAGTTTCTCATAAACTTTGTATAAACCCAAAATCTTTGATCATCTCATCAAAGCGCACATTCCAACTCCGAGATGCTTACTCCAGTCCTTAGAAGGATCATTGAGCCAGATACCTTTTAGCATCCTTAGGATCGACAAAAACTTTCTGATTGTATCACATACAACCTTTCCTTACGAAGACTGGTAAGGAAACTCGTTTTGACATCCATCTGCCAGATTTCATAAATGCAGCTAATGCTAACATGATTCCGACGGACTTAAGCATCGCTAAGGATGACAAAATCTCATCGTAGGCAACTCTTTGAACTTGTGAAAAACTCTTCGCCACAAGCCGAGCTTCATAGACGGTGACATTACCGTCCACGTCCGTCTTCTTCTTAAAGATCCATTTATCTCAATGGCTTGCCGATCATCGGCAAGTCCACCAAAGTCATGGATCCTTTCTCGGATTTTATGGCCTCGAGCCATTCGTCGGAACTGGGCCCACCATCGCTTCTCCATAGCTCGAGGTTCATTGTTGTTCAGCAACATGACCTCTAAGACAAGATTGCATACCACTCAAGTAGTATGCATCCTTGTCACCCCACGAGGTACGGTAGTGACTTGATCCAAACTTCATGATCACTATCATAAGCTTCTACTTCAATTGGTGTAGGCGCCACAGAACAACTTCCCGTGCCCTGCTACACACTAGTTGAAGTGACGGTTCAATAACCTCATCATGTCTCCACCATCCTCCCACTCAATTCTTTCAAGAGAAACTTTTCCTCGAGAAAGGACCCGTTTCTAGAAACAATTACTTTTGCTCCCGGATCTTGAGATAGGAGGTATACCCAACTGTTTTGGGTGTCCTATGAAGATGTATTTATCCGTTTTGGGTTCGAGCTTATCATGATGAAACTTTTTCACATAAGCGTCGCAGCCCCAAACTTTTAATAAACGACAACTTATGTTTCTCCAAACCATATTTCAAACGGTGTCGTCTCAATGGAATTACGTGGTGCCCTATTAAAGTGAATTTGGTTGTCTCTAATGCCTAACCCATGAACGATAGTGGTAATTCGATAAGAGACATCATGGTACGCACCATATCTAATAGGGTGCAACTATGATGTTCGGACACACCGTCACACTATGGTGTTCCAGGCGGTATTAGTTGTGAAACAATTTCCACAATGTCTCAATTGTGTACCAAACTCAGAACTCAGATATTCATCTCTATGATCACATCACGACATTTTATCCTCTTGTCACGAAGATCTTCAACTTCACTCTGAAATTACTTGAACCTTTCAATAATTCAGACTTGTGTTTCATCAAGTAAATATACTCAACATCTACTCAAATCATCTGTGAAGTAAGAACATAACGATATTCACTGCATGCCTCAAGACTCATTGGACTGCACACATCAAAATGTGTTACTTACAACAAGTTGCTATCTTGTTCCATCTTATCAAACCGAGGCTTTTCACCATCTTGCCCATGTGGTATGACTTGCATATCTCAAGTGATTCAAAATCAAGTGAGTCCAAATGATCCATCTGCATGGAGTTTCTTCATGCGTATACACCAATAGACATGGTTCGCATGTCTCAAACTTTTCAAAACGAGTGAGTCCAAAGATCCATCAATATGGAGCTTCTTCATGCTTTTATACCAATATGACTCAAATGGCAAGCCACAAGCAGGTGGTACTATCATTACTATCTTATATCTTTTGGCATGAAAATGTGTATCACTACGATCGGGATTTCAATAAACCATTCATTTTAGGTGCAAGACCATTGTAGGTATTATTCAAATAAATAGAGTAACCATTATTCTCCTTAAATGAATAACTGCATTACGATAGACATAATCCAATCATGTCTATGCTCAACGCAAACACCGAATAACAATTATTTAGGTTTAACACCAATCTCGATGGCGAGGGAGCGTATGATGCTTGATCACATCAACCTTGGAAACACTTCCAACACATATCGTCGGCTCACCTTTAGCTAGTCTCCGCTTATTCCGTAGCTTTTATTTCGAAGTTACTAACACTTAGCAACCGAACCGTATCTAATACCCTCGGTGCTACTAGGAGTACTAGTAAAGTAAACATTAACATAATGTATATCCAATATACTTCTATCGACCTTGCCAGCCTTCTCATCTACCAAGTATCTAGGGTAATTCTGCTCCAAAGGTTGTTCCCTTATTACGTACACTTAGTCTCGGGTTTGGGTTCAACCTTGGGTTTCTTCACTAGAGCAGCAGCTGATTTGCCGCTTCATGAAGTATCCCTTCTTGCCCTTGCCCTTCTTGAAACTAGTGGTTTCACCAACCATCAACAATTGATGCTCCTTCTTGATTTCTACTTTCATGTGTCAAACATCGTGAATACCTCAAGGATCATCATATCTATCCCCGATATGTTATAGTTCATCATGAAGCTCTAGCAGCTTGGTGGCAATGACTTTGGAGAAACATCACTATCTAACTGGAAGATCAACTCCCACTCGATTCAAGTGATTGTTGCACTCAGACAATCTGAGCACAAGCTCAATGATTGAGCTTTTCTCCTTAGTTTGCAGGCTAAGAAAATCGCCGGAGGTCTTATACCTTTTGACGCTGGCACAAGCCTGAAATCCCAATTTCAGCCCTCGAAACATCTTATATGTTTCGAGAAACGCCTTTGGTGCCTCTACTCTAAACCATTTCACCGAACTATCACGTAGTTATCAAACGTATGTCCGATGTTCGCAACATCCACAGCACGACGCTTGGGGTTCAAAGACATCGAAGCGTGCATTAAGGACATAAGCTTTCACCGTCCGCATAATCGCCATCACAACTTTCAACTATATTTTCTCTAGGAACATATCTAAACATTGGAACTAAAGCGCAAGCTACGATATAATTTGCAAAGATCTTTTGACTATGTTCAGATAATTAAGTTCATCTTATGAACTCCCACTCGTGATAGACATCCTCTAGTCATCTTAGTGATTACACGATCCGAAGTCAACTAGGCCGTGTCCGATCATCACGTGAGACGGATTAGTCATGTAACATCCCAAATTTTCCTATTTGGAATGTTTTACAATTATAGCTAAGCATCCTATGCATCCTGTTTGAATTTGGATTCCATTTGAAGTTTCAGAGTTTTGAATTTGAAATTTGAATTCCAAACTTTGGCATGTGGGAAACAATTCCAAAACCAAGCCCGATAAATACTTGATCAAAAGTATGAGAGGAGCAAACATGACACTCAAAAATATCAGAGGAAACAATGCCAAAAGAATTGGATTCAAATCTGAAATTTTATTTGAATTTGAAAAAATGGATTTTCATAAAGTTTGATTTTGGCTTTGGAAAATGTTCAAATGAAAGGAATATTCCCCTGATCATTTTGGTATATATATACCCTATATAAAATATTATTAGTTTAAGTTTTATTTTTGTTTTTGGTTTTATTAAAAATAAAAGAAAATCTTTCAAGCGCCACCAGCCACCCAGCCCAGCCAGCGCCACCTAACCCTCACCACCACAAGACCAGCCCACCACCGCCCACTAGGCCACAGCCGGCCACCGACAGCCCGCCCCCTCTCGCCTCAATCCCTTAGGATCCGTCGCCCGCACGAAACCCCCTCTCTCTCACTGACCGTGGCCCCACCTGCTGCCTTCCCTCGCCCACGAAACGGACTCGCTGAGATCCGCTGATCCTCAAGAATCTGCACCCCGACGCCCGATCCCTTCCGAACCTCACCCGACCCCTGGCTATATAAGCCGAGGCCCCGCACCCCATTTCTTAGCCACGCCGAGCCCTCTCCTCTCTCCCGGCTCACGGAGCCCGAGCTCAACCTCGCCGCTAAAACCTCGCCGCCGCCGCCTAGTGCCCTCGACCTCACCAACCCCATCAACCCTTCCCGAGCTTCCCGCCTCCCCACGCCTCCCAAGCTCGCTGACGCCTCGGCCACCGGAGCACTCTCGCCGCCGCCGACGCCGCCGAGTCCGTGAGTCCTCGGCTTTCTCCACCGTCCGATCCCAATCGGGTGGTTAGGATTAGAACCCCCGAAGGGGTACGTTTTTATTAGAAAACCGGCCGGCCCGGTGCGGTTTATTTTTAGTTAGGTTTTATTTTAGTTAGGCCGGTTCTGTTAGTTAAACCCTAGGCCCATTTAGACTATCTGACGCACTGTGCGTAGTTTAGGCCCATTAGGCATTTTTCTTTTTATTTAGATTTTCTGTTTTAGCCGAATAGTTCCAATTTTCAAAAATGTGTATCTTTTGTTCTGTTTAATATTTTTGAGTGATTCTTTTTTTGTTGGATTTCAAATTTTATGTAGTTTCTGAAAAACATATATTTAGCTATGTTAAAAATAATTAAAAATACTTTAATATTGTTTTAGTCAGAATAGCAAATCTGCTATAGTTTTAGTTAGAAAATTATTTTTTGCATGATTCTTTTTGCAATCACTTTATTTTGATATTGCCAAACCCTAGAAATTAACTTTGGTATTTTAGGATTAATAAAAATTAATTCTAGGCAGAATCCTATTAATCCTAATTAATTGATTAGTTCCTGTTTTCCTAATTAATAAATTAGTAAATTAATTTATTTTTAACTTGTGATTAGTTATTCTAGGTTAGTTTCTGTCATTCCATTAGATGAACTTTTATTTATAATTAATAAAAGTTTTAAATTTATTTTCTTAATAGAAATTGGATTAGGCCTAAATTGAGTTTTATAATAGCTAATTAATTAATTCTTTTTGCTCCTAGTTGCTTAGTTAATCCTTTTCTGTTAAGTTAACCTAAAACCATGATTAGGTCATATTGAGGAATTTTTGTTAAATAAAACTCTTTTTGCTATTGTTTGGAATAGGGAAAAAACTTTGAATTTGATTTCTTTGAGTTTTTCCTTTTGATTTTGGTTTTGATTGTTTGGTTGTGCTATGTTATCCTTGTTATCTTGTGTGATCCTTGTGCTTTGTGCTTATTATGTTATTGTTTGTCTCGGTAGAGTTCCCGGAGTGCGAAGCTTGCTACTACGACTCTTTAGCTCACGAGGATCATCAGCAAGGCAAGTTTTGATCATGTTATTTCTATACCTATGTTTTTGTGCATTAGTAGTTGTCACCACCCCACCATTGCATGCATTAGTGATAATCTTGAAGTCATTAAACTTGAGTAGTATCATGTGGTAGGATGAACCAATCCCTTGTTACCATGGCCCCGGACGTAGTAGTTATTTTGCTATGCTCAGAGACGGATTTATGGTGAGTGAAATCCATAAGCAAGATGTGAGAGTCAATGATGATGACAACCCATGGACTACAATGATCAAGATGGACTTGGAAAATCACTACCGGGTGGAGGATGGTTGACGGGCACCTGAGCACCCAAAGGTTGGCCGGGATGCATGGAGAAGCGCCATGACATCTTATGGAAAGCTTCACCCAGCCACGAAGAGAAGGATGGATGCCCCATGACCGAAGCTTACTCTGCAGCCGCAAGCCATTATGGGCTCGCTGGGTTGACCTTGTAGTGAAGCTGGCTGGACGGTACTACGAGAAGTAGACGAACGGTAGGGTTGGATGGGTACCGCAGTGGCTGAAGAACTCTTTGGAAGACCCTGTTTATTCGTCCCCGCCTTCAAACACCATGAAGTGCTAAGACTTTAAAAGGAGGGAATGATTCTTATGGGAAAGTGCGCAAACCTCCGCAGAGTGTTATAACCTAATCGATTAGCCGTGTCCCCGGTTACGGACATTTGAGCATCTGGACCTTGGAAGTATTCGGATATCTCAACACTAAAACTAATGGAATAACTTGATGGGTTTATGACTTAATAATAATTTGGGAACGAGATATTGGTTGGCGGAACCATCTCAATAACTACCAACAATTCGTAGTAATTTGCAAATAAGTCCACTGTAGTAGGATAAAATTGGCTTTACGCAAAATGATGAAACTTAGAGCTCCACAGCCAAATATGCATATAGAGTTAGTAATTTTATTATTGTTGTTCCTCATAACTTGCCACTTATTCCAAAAGCTAACCTACATGGCTGCAACGTATTATGTTGCGTAGATATATTCCGATCAGAGTGAGGCTACGCCCGCTTGGCTTATTGCCCTTGGAGTCGGATGGACTCGCTTACCTTCGACGCTCCGCAGCATTTTAGTTTATTTCTCATGAGTTGGCCTTGAGCCAATTTATTCCCGTAATAAAGACTCTATATGAGAATCGATTAATGATATTCAGGTGTGATTGAACTTTGATTACTTTATCGATGTAATCGTGAGTACCAAAGATGATCTTGGGATGGTACATGCATACGTAGATTTGACCGATTCTGGGTCAGGTCGCTACAAGTCATCATCGGTGAACATCTTCATGTTGATCGTATCTACCATACGACTCATGCTCGACCTTTCGGTCTCTTGTGTTCCGAGGCCATGTCTGTACATGCAAGGCTCGTCAATTTAACCTAAGTGTTTCGCGTGTGTAAATCTGGCTTACACCCGTTGTATGTGAACGTAAGAATCTATCACACCCGATCAGCACGTGGTGCTTCAAACGATTTAACTTTCACAACGGTGCACGCTAGGGGAACACTTTCTTGAAATTTTAATGAGGATCATCTTATTTACTACCGTCGTTCTAAGCAAATAAGATGCATAAACATGATAAACATCACATGCAATCAAATAGTGACATGATATGGCCAATATCATTTTGCTCCTTTGATCTCCATCTTCGGGCTCCATGATCATCATCGTCACCGCATGACACCATGATCTCCATCATCATGATCTCCATCATCGTGTCTTCATGAAGTTGTCTCGCCAACTATTACTTCTACTACTATGGCTAACGGTTAGCAATAAAGTAAAGTAATTACATGGCGTTGTTCAATGACACGCAGGTCATACAATAAATAAAGACAACTCCTATGGCTCTCTGCCGTTGTCATACTCATCGACATGCAAGTCGTGATTCCTATTACAAGAACATGATCAATCTCATACATCACATATCATTCATCACATTCCTTTTGGCCATATCACATCACATAGCATACCCTGCAAAAACAAGTTAGACGCCCTCTAATTGTTGTTTGCATGTTTTACGTGGCTGCTATGGGTTTCTAGCAAGAACGCTTCTTACCTACGCAAAACCACAACGTGATATGCCAGTTGCTATTTACCCTTCATAAGGACCTTTTCATCGAATCTGCTCCAACTAAAGTGGAGAGATCGGCACCGCTAGCCACCTTATGCACCAAGTGCATGTCACCGGTGGAACTGTCTCACGTAAGTGTACGTAAGGTCGGTCCGGGCCGCTTCATCCCACAATACCGTCGAAACAAGATTGGACTAGTAACGGTAAGCATATTGAACAAAATCAAAGACCACAACTACTTTGTGTTCTACTCGTGCAAAGAATCTACGCAATAAACCTGGCTCTGATACCACTATTGGGGAACGTAGCAGAAATTCAAAATTTTCCTACGTGTCACCAAGATCTATCTATGGAGAAACCAACAACGAGGGGAAGGAGAGTGCATCTGGAAGGAGAGTGCATCTACATACCCTTGTAGATCGCTAAGTGGAAGCGTTCAAGTGAACGGGGTTGATGGAGTCATACTCGTCGTGATCCAAATCACCGATGATCCTAGCGCCGAACGGACGGCACCTCCGCGTTCAACACACGTACGGAACGGTGACGTCTCCCATTCCTTGATCCAGCAAGGAGAGAGGGAGAGGTTGGGGAAGACTCCGTCCAGCAGCAGCACGACGGCGTGGTGGTGGTGGAGGAGCGCTGGTATCTCAAGCAGGGCTTCGCCAAGCACCACGAGAGACGATGAGGAGAGAGGTAGGGCTGCGCCAAGAGGGAGATGTTCTGTGTGTTAGGCAGCCCCAAAACCTCCACTATATATAGGGGAAAGGGAGGTAGGCGCCTAGGGTTTCCCCTAGGGGGGGCGGCCAGGCAGATGGGATCTCCCCTTGGGTGACTTGGCCCCAAGCCGAGGTGGGAACCCTAGATGGGCGCCTAAAACCCCCGGTCACGTGGGAATAGGTGAGGGGCGACAACCCCTTAGTGGGCTGGTTTGCCCCTTCCCTTGGCCCATGAAGCCCCCAACACTTGTCGGGCTCCCAAACACCTTTCGGTCATGCTGGTCATCACCCGTACCTCCGAACACTTCCGGACTCCAAAACCCTTCATCCAATATATCAATCTTTACCTCCGGACCATTCCGAACTCCTCGTGACGTCCGGGACTCAACAACATTCGTAACCACGATATCTATTCCCTATAACTCTAGCGCCACCGAACCTTATGTGTAGACCCTACGGGTTCGGGAACCATGCGAACATGACCGAGACGTTCTCCGGTCAATAACCAACAGCGGATCTGGATACCCATGTTGGCTCCTACATGTTCCACGATGATCTCATCGGATGAACCACGATGTCGAGGATTCAATCAATCTCGTATTCAATTCCCTTTGTCTAGCGGTATTGTACTTGCCCGAGATTCGATCGTCGGTATCCCGATACCTTGTTCAATCTCGCATCGCAAGTCTCTTTACTTGTTCCAGAACACATCATCCCGTGATCAACCTCTTGGTCACATTGTGCACATTATGATGATGTCCTACCGAGTGGGCCCAGATACCTCTCCGCTCACCGGAGTGACAAATCCAGCCTCGATTCGTGCCAACCCAACATACATTTTGGAGATACCTGTAATGCACCTTTATAGCCACCTAGTTACGCCAGGACGCTTGGTACACCCAAAGCATTCCTACGGTATCCGGAGTTGCACAATCTCATGGTCTAAGAAATGATACTTGACATTAGAAAAGCTTTAGCATACTAACTACGATCTTTGTGCTAGGCTTAGGATTGTCTTGTCCATCACATCATTCTCCTAATGATGTGATCCCGCTATCAACGACATCCAATGTCCATGGTCAGAAACCGTAACCATCTGCTGATCAATGAGCTAGTCAACTAGAGGCTTACTAGGACATGGTGTTGTCTATGTACCCACACATGTATCTGAGTTTCCTTTCAATACAATTATAGCATGGATACCAAATGATTATCATGAACAAGTAAATATAATAATAACTAATTTATTATTGCCTCTAGGGCATATTTCCAACAGTCAAGCCATTCTATTCTGGAATGACTTGGAGAAACAAACTCCAGTACCTCACCCATATCCAGGGTTGGGTCAAAGTAGTTGTATTCCGCAGGTCAAAATGCCAATCCAGGTTTTGATTCTGTTCTATCTTGGAGTGTTACCATCTTTATGTCAAGAGTGTCATAAGAATTGCACCACCTCTTATGAATTCTTGACGCAGTAATACTTCTTGCCATCATTGTTCATTCCTCGGTTCCCATGTTATTGCAACCGGAATGCCGACAGGTGTACTGTGATGTGCGAAATCAATACTTCAAGCAACTCGTTGCTTGGTAGTAAATGGACAATATTCTCATTCTTAGTGTGTTGGTTATTAAATCATCATCCTAAGATTGATCATGCTACCTAGTCCTTATTTCCGATGCACTCTTCGATCAATGAGTTAGGATTGTGCCAATCCCTCGCTCTTTTGATCATATCGTCTTGCCCTGAAAAGCAAGATTATTCTCGAGCTTAGTAGCATATTGGTGGTTCGTGATTTTCCGAATATCTTCTCGGAAGTATTACCAGGTTGTCACCTGACCGCTATGTTGAGTTCGTGATCAAGTTGGTTTTCTTGTAACCACCCTTTCTCCAAGAATCTGTGCCGGATACCCTGTGCTAGTTGGTTAAGCTAAACAACAACTTGGAGAGTTGGAAGATAAAAGCTTACCTGACTTAGTTCATCTCCAAGGAATATCCTGGTGTGTTTGTGTTGAAGAAAGATGATATCTTCATCGATTGGTCCCTGTGATCAGTTGCTGGATCTATTGCCTTGTCAAAACTTTGACTTGAGTATGGGCTATTGTCAAGTCAAATCAGAACCAACGATGTTCGTAATGTCATCTTACACGTGGTTGATTCCTCGAGCTTATACCATTACATCTTTTGGTCTGACCAATGCTATCACCGTGTTCACATGATGGTGGAAGTCCAGTGATATGGAAATTCCGATGAGTTGTTGTTGAGCCCATCAGCAGCATTTTTGTCTCCCCCATGATTCATGTTGAACATCAACCTAGTGTTGAAAACTTTGTAAGCAATGTCTTCGTGTTCCATTCATGAATCCTATGCTTGGATGGAAGAAGTGACTTCCTCGAATTCATGTGCTTTAGGTGTAAGTTGCCGCCATGAATTTGAGAAAGGTCTGTTTTGTTTCCTCTGGAATCATCCCAAGTCAGTCATGCACGTGCGAAGTATTCTATGGTCTGATAGACTGATCATCTTCACTCCATACGTATCCCTAGCACAACAAGCCACTGATTGATTTGTTCAAGGAGAAGAAGTTCCTTCCTAAGAGCTAATCCGGACTTATGTAAGGACTTCGATATCCGCAATGATGGTTCCTAATCAGAACTCAGTAGTGTTTTATCATAAGACTACTATGTGGTCATGTTTGTCTCGGACAGCGTGTTCACATGTGTTTAGCAGAACCAGCTCATGTTCTGGAGCTTCCTATCGTAGTTCATCTCCCGAGAATCTCGCAACGATATCTCGTCGATTTGTGTTCCAACTCTTCTTTTCAGACATGTGAGTCTGAAGTATCCCGTTTCTAGCCAGATCTGAATCTCAGGCAGATATGATGGTTGGGACAACCCCAACATTTGCATTTTGTTCCCAACTTGCACCCATTGTGCCTAATTTCCATGGGATGCCCTTCTCAGCAGTTGCTGTCCAGGATCATCTTCAAAAGTGGTCTTGTCATGGGTCCCATCCATTTCCGATGATAAGAAAATCATCCACCGCGTTGTCTTCAACAAGGTAGTCCACATCATCCATCCGAATCCGGATATGCCATTCCTTTGAACTCTGCCAAACGATCGATTGTGATTGCCTTAGGATGGTTTAAAGAGTTTCAATGATCTCTAAATCAAAAGTAATTCTCTTTGCCACCTAAGGGAACAGTTCAACGAGTCACCTTTTCCCAAGGTGCACCGTTACGGGATCATGGCAATTATTTCCTCGCCACCTTGACACCATCCACCATCTTTGTAAAGCGTGGAATTGTTGCCTACAAAATCAAACCCCGTCATTGTTCTTCCATCCCTCTCGATGTGTTTTGTGTCTCAACTCGAGATGTTTCAACATCTCATCCTGCGAGTTGAGATTGTATAGTTCAATCTTCGAGAAGATCAATCCTAGTATACTTTCTTTCTGTCGTCATCGCGTGGATGAAGATCTCAAAAGCGGGGATGTCAAGATCAACGTATTCAACGAAGCAACAACCTTATGAGGTGCCACCTGGATCGTGAAGATTGTGTTGGTCTTGTGCCCCCTCTGTCTTCTTACTTCACGTCTTGAATCTCGGGACGAGATTCTTGTTTAGTGGGGGTGAGTTGTCACAGCCCTAGAGTTTGCTTGTAACTCGTGGCATTGCATCCATGCATCATTTTCAATTTCTATTAATTCTAAAGTGGGGATGACAGAACCCCCAGCACCCCCCTTAAACCAACTAGGGTTTACTAAAATCATTTTCAATGAACCCAAAATGCCTTCTAAAATGTTCATCATCTTTGCCTTGGTCTAGAACCTCTGACAAAAATGGTGCACATATTTCTAGGCCATTCTGGATCTCTGAATTAAATCATATAGTATTTGCATTTGGGCATTTAAATGCTATTAAATATTTTAAATGCTCAAATAATCATAAACTAAAATGTTTGCTGTTGGTGATATTCCAAACAGTGGCATTGAGAAGTTTTATGATTTTTGGACCTGTCTAGGTATTTTTAACAAATACCTAAAGATTACAGAATAAATAGAAAACTGTAACAGAATTAGAAAGAGAGAGAAAGGACTCACCTGGGCCACCTATCTTGCTTACCTGCAGCCCACCTGGCCTGGCAAAGCCAGCCCAGCCCACCAGGGCTCCTCCCTGTCGTGGCAGGAGGGCGTGTGGCCGCCGTGCACGCACACGCGCCCCGGCCACCTCCTACTTGCCGCTTCGCCCCGGACGCCCCGGAGATGCCACGCACACCCCTGGCCCCTCTCTCACTCTCCCTGGACCTTTTCCCCCTCCTCTGCTCTCTCTCTCTCTCTTGCGCAGCCTGAACGGGTTCGTCGTCGCTGCCCGCCATAGTCGTGCCCACCCTGCTCCCCTCGCCTCGCTGCTGTGTCCTAGAGCTCCACCCCGCCTTCTTTCTTCGCCTTCGCTAAGCCACGCAGCTGGGACGCCTTACTTCAACCTCGTTGTCGCTGCTTCAACCGCGAGCGCTCGAGATCGCCGGTGCCGACGTCCGCCGTTCGCCTTCCCGAGCCCACTTCGACGCCTTCTGCAACCGCTGTGAGCTCCATCGCTGCTTGCCCTCTTCCCTTGCTTCTCGATCATCAGAGCTGTTTCGACCAAGTCGGCTCGCCGCAGCCGCCATGATGCTGCCGTCGTTTTAGCCACCAAAGCTCGCGCCTGAGCGCGTCAACACGCTCGGTGCCTTCCCAGGAGCACGCCGCTCCCACCAGCTCCTCCTCCCGAGCACCCTAGCGCCGAGCTCGAACTAACCCGAACTCCGGCCGCCGCTGAGGTCGACGCCGTGCTCAACTCCGGCCACCTCGCGCCCTCCCACTGCCACCGATAGATGCGCGTGAGCTCCAGCTAGCCGTAGAGACCAATCGTGGCTCAAACCGCGGTCTGTAGGCGAAACCCGAGCCTCGCCGCCGCCTCTGCTCGTCGCCGGCGGCTAAACGCCGGCCTAACAACTAATTAGTACTAAGCTAATGATCACAGACTCACAGACATGTGGGCCCTGCTGCTTAATTAACTCTGGTTTAGCTTTTGTTTAAATTAAACTAACCACACGGGCCCCACAGGTCAGCTTGACCCGGCCATGTCACACGTTGACCGACCCCACACGTCAATGCTGACTTGTTGACGTGGTTGTTGACCTTACCCCACCTTTCAAAGGACCCGGACATGATGCAGGATCGACCAAAGGGACCCCATCGGTCGGGTTTGACCCTGGTGAGCCACGGTTGACCTCTTGCAGTTGTGTTGACGCAATGCTTACGCGGTAATAGGTTTTCTGGATTTATTCTTAGTCAGGAAATTCCAGAAAATTTTATAAACTTCCAAAATTCATATAAATTCAATCGTAGCTCAGAATGAAATAATTTATATATGAAAAATGATCAGAAAAATCCAATCTATCCATATGTACCATTTTAATGCATGTTAGAGCAACTTATAGCTGCTGATTAGGACAAATCATATAAATGGCATTTAAACCATCACATATGGAGTTTGAATTTGAATCTTTGATTCAAATCAACTTCATTTAACCTGTAGCTAGTAGCATTAGCTGAAAACACAGCATATTGACATGTCATGATCATGCATCATATTGTGCACTGCATTGATTGTGTTATTTCTGTGTTTGCCGGTGGTTGTTCCCCCTAAGTAGACGTTGTACCGACGATGAGTTCGATGACACCGATGAAGAACTATATTATCTTCAGAAGTGCCAGGCAAGCAAAACCCCCTTGTTCATTCCGATACAATCCCACTCTCTCGCTCCTGCTCTCTTTTACTACATTAGGACAACAACGATTCATCTATGACTTGCTGCGGTAGTTGAACCCCTTTATCCTCTACATGACCTGTCATTCCACAGTAAATAGATGAAACCCACTAGCATGAGTAGGAGTTGTTTGAGCCCTGTTGTGCCTACTCATTCATGCTTGTTTGTCATGCCTGCTACTGCTTAGAGTTGAGTCAGGTCTGTTTCATCGGGAATGAATCGGAGGTGTGTAAACATGTCCTGTTGTTGAGAGCTAAGTGTGTGAACACGATTTGGTAAAGGTAGCGGTGAGAGGCCATGTAGGAGTACATGGTGGGTTGTCTCATTGCAGCCGGCCCTCGGGAACTGAGTTCTGTGTTTGTGATCCATGAAACAGTTACTACCACGCATTGGGCCTGAAACCAATGGACCCTCTCGGCTTCTTAACCACCCTTGTTCTCTGTCCAGGAGTTGCAACTAGTTTCTGGTGTTTGTAGGATATGTGTTGGAGGCCGTGCATAGCGCGGACCCTAGGGGTGGGCTATGATGCGGTAGATACACCGTGGCCCGATGTACCGACACTAGTAGAAAAAGGGTCAAATGTGAGACACATTAGTCCCGGTTTGTAACAGAACCGGCACTAATGTGGCCATTAGTGCCGGTTCCAACGGCTAGCTGGGAGGAGCTCTTAAGTACCGGTTCGTGGCAAACCTTTAGCACCGGTTCGTGCCACGAATCGGTACTAATGAGAGTGGTGGCATGATGTTGTCAGAATGGAGCCCTTCCAGCACCTTTAGTACCGGTTCGTGGCACGAACCGGTACTAAATGTCGTCCTATATAAATCCTTCGTCCACCCGCACTGTTCTTCCCCTTTCCCTCTCCCTCTCCTCTGTTCTTCCCTTCTTCCTCTCGAGTTCATCACAAAATTTTCCCCAAATTTGTCAAGATTTGTAGGCTCTCATCCATTCAAATGATCACCAAGGTTAGCAACTTTGTCCTTTCATCTCTCATTGCTAGATTAGCTCTTGCATTGGTTTATAAAGTGATTAATTGTGGGTTTTAGTAATTTGGGAGGAACTATATGTGGTAGTATTTGATTTATATGCAATTTGAGGTCAAAATAACACTTAGTTTGCATATGTAGGTGTGGTTTACTTAGTGCCTTCTAAATCTCTGTCAGAACAACCGCCGATCGCCCGCACTGTCCTGTCACGGCACCACCTTGTGGTGAGCCTCTTGTTCATGAAATTTTATATAAAAATTGATGTTTGTGTGATTTGGATATATAGTTACTCGTATAATAATTATCTTACCCAGACGTTGTTTGTTATACATAGTGCCATGGTTTTGATATCCGTCCCGCCGGCCCTCGCCCTTGTTATGATTCGGATGTGGTATATTCTCTTTAAAACTATTTGTTGCATTTCGTGTTTATGACAAATTATGCCCATCAAGTTGACATAGATATTTTTATCTAGGAGGTATGTGAACCGAAATTCCAACCGACCCTATTGTCGAGAGGTTAAATTTAGTTGAAAGAGAAAACGAGTACTTGAAAGAAAAATTGAAAAGAATTGAGGGGAGAAGATGGAATTGAGTTTCATGTTGCCGATGTCGCCGATGATCACAAGATCAAGATGGAGAAAATGCGCTTGAAGATTAGAAAGATTAGAAAATATGCCATCGATAGTGAGGCTTGGTATCATTATGCTGTTGGATCAATTGTTACCTTAGTTGCGATCTTGATCGCATTTGTTGTTGCATTTAAATGCTTTAGCTAGAGAGTTATTTGTTTGTTGCATTTAAATGTTGTATGAACTTTATGTATGAACTTGTATTAATTTGGTCTATTCTTGTGTAATGAAGATGAGATGACAATGGATGTACGATGACCGATGCTCTCCCTAGTTCGTTGAGGGCGTGCATACTTTTCTGCTTGCGGCTGAGGCAAACAAGCGGGCGGATGGTTTTATGCCTTGTCCATGTGCTGGCTGTAAGAATGGTCGCAATTATTCTACGTCAAGAACCATTCACGTCCACCTGTTTGAGTCCGGTTTCATGCCCCACTATAATGTTTGGACCAAGCACGGAGAAAGAGGGGTTATGATGGAAGACAATGAAGAAGAAGAGGACGACGACAGCTATCCTGGCCATGGGTTCCCTGAATATGATGATACAACAATGGGGAAGAAGCTGAGCCGGTAATGCGGAAGAAGCTGGGCGGCAATGCGGAAGAAGTGAAGAAGAGGCATCGATGAGCCCGTTGATGATCTAGGTCGGGCCATTGCCGATGCAAAGAGAAACTGCGCAAGTGATTTGGAGAAGAAGAAGTTGCAGCGCATGTTAGAGGATCACAAAAATTGTTGTACCCGAATTGCGTGAGGTGACAAGAAAAGCTGGGCACCACACCGAATTGCTGCAATGGAAGGCGAGAGAATGGTGTATCCGACAAGGGATTTGGAAAGTTGCTGGTAATGATAAAGGATATGCTTCCAAAGGACAATGAATTGCCCGAGAGTACGACGGAAGCAAAGAAGGTTGTCTGCCCTCTAGGGTTAGAGGTGCAGAAGATACATGCATGCCCTAATGATTGCATCCTCACCGCGGTGAGTACGAGGATTTGAACGCTTGCCGGTATGTGGTGCATTGCGCTATAAGATCAGCCGCGATGAGCATGGTGATGTCGGGAGAGCGCCCAGAAGAAGATTCCTGCCAAGGTGATGTGGTATTCTCCTATAATACCACGGTTGAAACGTTGTTCCAAAACAAAGAGCATGCCAAGGCGATGCGATGGCACGAGAAGACCGTAAGAAAGACGGAAAGTTGAGAGTACCAAATGACGGGTTGCAAGGAGAAAAATCGAAGAAAGTATGGAAGGAGTTTGCGATGACGCAAGGAGCGTATGGTTTGGTCTAAGCGCAGATGGCATTAATCCTTTTGGGGAGCAGAGCAACAACCATAGCACCTGGCCTCTGACTCTATGTTTGTATAACCTTCCTCCTTGGTTGTGCATGAAGCGGAAGTTCATTATGATGCCGTGCTCATCCAAGGCCCTAAGCAACCCGGCAACGACATTGATGTGTACCTAAGGCCATTAGTTGAAGAACTCTTACAACTGTGGAATGGAACAGGTGTACGTGCGTGGGATGAGCACATGGGGAAGAATTTGACCTAAAGGCGTTGTTGTTCGTGACCATCAATGATTGGCCTGCTCAAGAACCTTTCGTGATGACAGACAAACAAGGGATACCGCGGATGCACGCACTGTTTGGATGATACCTACAAGATATATTTGAATAGTTGTAAGAAGAATGTGTACAGGACATCGCCGATTTCTTCCGAGCAGGCATCCCGTAAAAAGAAAGGCAAGCATTTCAAAGGTGAGGCGGATCACGGACGAAGCCTCGCCACCGTCTCGTGCTGATGTACATGATATGGTCAAGGATTTGAAGGTGATATTTGGAAAGGGTCCGGCGGACAACCTGTTCCAAAGGACGCCGACGGACGCGCACCCATGTGGAAGAAGAAATCTATATTTTGGGACCTGCCATATTGGAAAGACCTAGAGGTCCGCTCCGCAATCGACGTGATGCACGTGACGAAGAATCTTTGCGTGACCCTGCTTGGCTTCTTGGGCGTGTATGGGAAGACAAAAGATACACCGAGGCACGGAGGACCAGCAACGTATGCACGGAGAAGACGGCATACATCGTGGTCATGCAAGCTACGCTCTTACCAAAGAAGAGAAGGAAATCTTCTTTGAATGCCTGCTCAGATTAAGGTACCGTCGGCTTCGTCGAATATAAAGGGAATAATAAACATGGCAGAGAAAAGTTCCGAACCTAAAGTCTCATGACTGCCACGTGATTATGACGCAACTGCTTCCGGTTGCATTGAGGGGCTTCTACCGAAAACGCTCGATTAGCCATTGTGAAGCTATGTGCATTTCTCAATGCAATCTCTCGAAGGTAATCGATCCAGAAATCATACCAAGGTTACGTAATGATTTGGTGCAATGTCTTGTCGGTTTTGAGTTGGTGTTCCCACCATCCTTCTTCAACATCATGACGCACGCCCTAGTTCACCTATGCGAAGAGATTAACGCTTTTGGGTCCTGTATTTCTACACAATATGTTCCCTTTGAGAGGTTCATGGGAGTCTTAAAGAAATATGTTCATAACCGTGCTAGGCCGAAGGAAGCATCTCCAAGGGCCATCAAAATGAGGAGGTCATTGAGTTTTGTATTGACTTTATTCCTGACCTTAAGCCGATTGGTGTTCCTGAATCGCGGCATAAGGGCAGATGGATGGAAAAGGCACGCTAGGAGGGGAACAAATAATATGTATGGACGGACATTCTCTCACCAAGCACACTACACGCTTCTACAGAATTCCGCCTTGGTGGCTCCGTATATGGATGAACACAAGAATTTGCTACGCCCAAACACCCGGAGCGGTCTGATGACCGGATTACACGTGAACAAACCAGGAGTTTCGCCAGCTGGTTGCGTACACGCACCATGCATGACACCTCTATTGAAGATGACCTGTACTTGCTGTCCCGCTACCATCTTCGAATATAATGACTTTCAAAGGGTACGAGATAAATGGTAATACATTTTACACGATCGCCCAAGATAAGAAGAGCACCAACCAAAACAGTGGTGTCCGCTTTGATGCGAAACCAAGACGGAAAGGAAACATATTATGGTTATATACAGGACATATGGGAACTTGACTATCGACGTGGTTTAAAGGTCCCTTTGTTTCGTGCAAATGGGTCAATATGACACGAGGCGGGTAACGGAAGACCCGATGACGGAATGACAACAAAGGATCTCAACAATCTTGCGTATGCAGATTTAACCATTCGTCCTAGCCAATGATGTGGCACAGGTTTTCTATGTGAAGGACATGTCTACCAAGCCAAGAAAAGAAAAGATAAGGAAGCGAATGCATCGTACGATGAGCCAAAGCGGCATAGTTCTTTCGGGAAGAGAAACATCGTGGGAGTGGACGACAAGACAGACAAGTCAGAAGATTATGAAAAGTTTGATGAAATTGCTCCATTCACAGTGAATATTGACCCGAGCATCCCGTTAAATGATGAAGATTTTCCATGGTTACGGCGCAAAGGGACACACGCGAAGAAAAAGTTTCACACCCAAAGATCTGGGATGTGATCGGCTTCACTAGCTATCATCACTTTCTTCTGTGTTTCGCACCGAGAGGGGAATCTCTGTAATAGTTAGGGTAGTTATGTGTTTTGGCATTTGAAACGCGAAGAAATTTTATGTGCAAACAAATTCACACTAATTTCAAATAATTCAAAATTTAAACTATTCAAATTTGAAAACTACGGGCACTAACAGAAAGTTTGTAATTTTTTGTACCTAAAGAGGCTGTGTCAGCCTCCGGTCAGGCTATGGCCCCACCATCACCATTTAGTGTCGGTTCGTACCACGAACCGGTACTAATGAGGTTGTGTCGTAAGGCTAGGGCCCCACGAGCACCTTTTAGTACCGGTTCATGGATGAACCAGACGTAAGTTGTTTTTAGTCCCACCTCGCAAGTGAGAGGGACTAGGAGCGGTTTATAAGCCCCGAGTGCAGAGACGATGAAGAAGAGGATCAATGCTCACGTTGCTTAGCTTCAAGCCTTCAGAATACGGTAGACTACACGGAGCTATGCGCAAGTGCAGCTTACACTATTCAAAGGTTTGAAGCAAATTAACGAGCATTGCACCTCTTTTTATTTTTAATAACTTATTACAACTCCGGACTTCTTCTCGTTATGGCAAAAACTAATTGCACGTCGACATTTCTTTTTTAAGTTATAACTCCAGACTTTGACCATCAAGTTTTGCGAAAAGAAAAATAGCGAAAAGAAAGAAAAACTATAGCTGAAAAGAAAAAAACTATATAAAAAACTACTCAAAAATAAATAGAAGAAAATAAATATAGCAGAAAAGAAAAACTACTCAGAAATAAATAGAAGAAAAATAAAGCAGAAAAGAAAAAATTATATTTGCTATTTTTCAATCGCTTACAAAATGACCGTGAAATTGAAAATCACTACAAAATGAACTCTGAAAATGTTGAATTTTGGCAAACTAGATGAAAACTACTCACAAATAAATAGAAGAAAATAAATATAACAGAAAAGAAAAACTATACAAAAACTACGCAAAAATAAATAGAAGAAAATAAAGCGAAAAGAAAAAATAATACAAAAAATTAAGGCTGCCTGTGGGCCTGATAGGCCACAGTGTGTAATAACAGCCTTAAAGGCCCAAGAGACTCATTGTAGCAGCGCAGAGTTTAGGCCCACAAGCCTGCTATACTGAGAGGAGTTCAAGTGGTAGCCGCGGCTGGGTTTATAAACCAGTCGGCTGCCTGCCCTTGGCCAGGTGGGACTAAACTTTGGGTGGCAGCGCAGGCCTTTAGTACCGGTCGTGGCACAAACCGGTACTAAAGGGGGCCTTTAGTATCGGTTTGTGCCACCACCCGGTACTAAAGGGGTCTTCCCCCGCTTGGGCTGGCTAAAATAGGTTTTAGTACCGTTGGTGGCTCCAACCGTACTAAAGGTGCTTTATATATACAACACTTCAAAATTTCATTCTCCTCTGCTTTTCTTCCTCTGCTTCCGCTGTCTTCGCCGCCATCGCCGCTTCGCCCCTGCCGCCGCCTCGCCTCCGTCGCCGCCTCGCCCCGCGCTGCCGTCTCGTCGCCGCCGCCCCCCTGCCGCCGCCCTCGCTCCCTCGCCGCCTCGCCGCCCGCCTGGTCCCGCCCTCGTCCTCGTCGCCCTGCCCGTCACGCCTCCGCCGTCGCCGCCATTGCCGCCTGCCGTCGCCATGTGAGCTCTCCCCTCTAACCCCTCTCCTCGCCCCAAGGCCACCATGGGCGCCGCCTCCCCAGCCCATACACACACACACACAAGCATGATGAACACACACACACACATATGTATGAATTAATGCATGTATATATTAGTATATACGTATTTTGTATGTTTAATTAGTTTAGATTATTTAGATTATTATTTTTCACTATTATATATGTATGAATGCATGTTAGATGGATATAATTAGTGTTTAATTAGTATGGAATTTTTTATATAATGTTGTTTTTCAGTTTTTAATGGATGTATAGAAGTTGTGTTTTCTGTTTTAGTGTTAGATGCTTAATTAGTATGAAATAGTATATAGATTTTTGAAATAGTAGAAATGTTAGAAATTTTAGTTATCAAAATCCAATCATTAAAAAATATTACTTTTTATGGGCATATAGCTAGTATTTGTTCTCGACGATGCCCGCCCGCATCTCGCCGTCGACCCGTCTGCGACGACGCCCAGCCGACCCATGTCCGGACTGGCTCCGCTGGCTGGCACTGGAGGTGCTGCTCGAGGGCGCGCCGCTTGATGAGGAACCCGCCCCGGGTCCCGCTGTCGACCCCGATCTCGTTTGGTGGCGTCAGGTGGGCCAGTTTCAGCGGAGGGACCCGCCCGCCGGGAGGAGGTACGCCGTCGTGTCGTGGGAGGAGGATGAGCACGTCCATCGCTACATGGTTGCGTTAGAGGGCGGCAGGTTCTCCAATACCGGCAAGATCTTTGGGGATCTCACTTCAGCTATGATCCTGTGAGGGTTCCTTCTCTTTGGTGTCCACCGCCACACCGCAGGAACCGCGAGTGTCCTAGATTCTTCTCAGTAGTATTCGATCTTTAATTAGCTAGCCATGATGTACTATTCAATATTATATATTATTCGAGACGATGTATTCGAGATTATATCTATTATTCTAGACGAAGTATTCGAGATTATATCTATTATTCGAGACGATGTAATTTGAATACTAAATTGTTTTATATTTCTTTTGAATTAGTTAAATAAAAGCTATGGCGCATAATACCGACAGAGAGGAGAACAGACCATGTTCGATATGATACGCGGCCGATGATGATCGAAATGAAGAAGATTATGACGGTTCAATTTCTAAACAACACCGGAGAGGGTGATATGATATTCGATCGCGACGACCGAATTGATGAAGTCATGAACTACGATTATGACGATGACGAAGAACATGTTGATCCTGAAACAACAAAGACCGCGAGGTATATATATATATATATAGCAGGTATCCGGTGATCATCACATGTTTTAAATGACTTGAAGATATATTAACGAATCGATCTTTGTTCTTTCAGCCATCCGGATCGAGCAAATCTTCGTGAAAAAGGACGAAACGAGGCCCGAACAAAAGTTGAAGGAGGGCGAAAGTACAATATCGAGGCAGTCGACCTAATGGCGAACCATTAGCGCCTAAGAAGATTGCGGACAAGTTCGCTCACGGTCACGGAGTTCTTGTGAAGGACCAACTCCCGATCTCCCTTCAAGAATGGAGAGAGCCAGCAAAAGACAAAGGACAAAAGGCAAAGAGGACGCTGCTCCACGTCCAGATGTTACTTTTGTCGACAAGAATCAAAAAGATCTGCTTTGGGATACTCTCATGGAACATTTCACCCTACCGATCATTTCACGTAAGCAGATGTGCAGAAAGTCAAGGACGCTGCTCTTAGGAAGATGGCGGTTGCATTCAAGAACCACAAGAATCGTGAATGGGACAAGTACGTCAAGGAGGAAGGAAGACTCCAGATTCGAGGGAACACTAGAGAACCAACGTGCTCATTGGGACGATTTCGTGAAATTCAAGGATTCGAATTAGCTAAGGAACGGTCGAGAATAAACAAGAAGAATGCCAAAAAGGATAAGTTCCATAAGTTGGGGCCGGTGGCTATCGCGTGGCAATGCCTAAGTGGGATAAGTCCGAGAAAGAGATGGAGGATGCAAGTGCCACTCCGTTACTAAGAGCTGGCCCCTGTGGTCGGGACTTGGTTCTATGCGCATGGGGGGGAGTTGGACCCGAAGACAGGCAATGTTTCGACGAGGGCAAGTCTGAAGGGAGCCGACGATGCGATACTTGTTGCAATAGAAGAGGCACGATCGGGGGTGTTCCAGCCCAACAGAGAGAACGACGAGCTTACGCGTGCCCTGGGAAATCCTGAACACCCGGGAAGAACACGAGGCAAGGGCGCTATTCCGTGGTATGAGGGGTTTTCAGACTGGAACACCGACTACATAACCCGTGCGAGAAAGAAGATTGCGGAGGAGAAGAAGAGGAAGATGGAGGAGGAGCAGAGGAAGGGACTATGAACGCCTTCAAGGCCTAGAAGCAAGTCAAGCGGAATTGGTAGTCAAATTCCAGCGGCAGCGGAGCAGATCGACTCACTTACCCAAAAGGGGTCTCAGCAGCTGCAGCAGCTAGCGAATGATCCAGATTGATAGCACCGCCCATCCATGCCGAGAAGCAGCGTGGGTTCCGCCCAGACGACGCAATGCTGGGTAGATACCCGTGGATGACATCACGGAGAACACTAGCTGCGAGCTACACGTCAAAATGAAGAACATATCCATGAAGGTGGCGGACGGCGTTGCTTTTCCAGCTACCCCAAAGCAACCTACCATTGCATCCCGATTCCAGAGGGCTATGCTCGTGTCATGGTTGACGAGGTGGTGGACCCATATTCGGGCTAGAGCTTGACATTCCTGGAGGTGACGACGCGCCGGAGACGCCAACCATCGTATCATCCTATGGAAAAAGGATTGCATCATCTTTGAAGGCCACCGACACTGCGTCATCCGACTCCTCGTCAAGTCCGCCACCGAGTCAGCAGTCTCCCGCCTCCCGCAAGTCCACCAAGTCCGCAAAGTGTCGCCACCTCCTCCAAGTCCGCAAAGTGTCGCCACCCTCCTCCTCCAAGTCCGCCACATGCGTCGACGCCCACCTCCTCCAAGTCCGCACAACCTCAGCCTCCTCCTCCAAGTCCGCACAGCTTGAGCGGCTACCTCCTCGTCCAACTCAGCCCGTCACCGGCGCTCCGCCAAGAATCACAGAAGAGACACCCCGCAGCTATGGTGCGAAGCGGACGAAGTCGAGGTAGTACAGGAAGTACAGGCGGAGGCAAGCGATATAAATATGGTCCAAGCCTCACGCCTCTTCCGCAGAGGTCTTATGACAGGTCCGAGGAGGAAATCGCAGCCATATCAAGTCCGAGGTGGAAGCCCATTTTGCACCGAAACCGCCACCACCGCCAAGGGAGAAAGTGCTCGAGGAAACGATTGACCACTTCATTCGTATGGCTCAACCACCAGCTCCCAAGCCTGTTGACACAGACTATGAGCGCCACATCGGGAAGTTAAATCGAGCACGCCTACGTGGGAGGCGAGCTCGGGATCGAGCAAACAAGAAGCAGCTGTCAAAAATGCGGAAAACCATTCCCGGCTGGGAGAACAGGCGGCGAATCGATCCCTCGCTTGTTGTGCCAACAACACGTGATAAGACGCTACGCCCAATATTATTATGGGCAAACAGTTTACGCTCCCGAGGTGGGCAATGTGGTAATAACGGAGGACCATATAATGCAGGCTGAAGTTCTCAAAATCACTGTTGGACAACTCCTCGAGATCGAGCCCATGCCTGTGCTTAGAGAGGATGAAATAAAACGGAAATATGTCCGGGCCAACCTTTGGTCGAGCTGCACAAGGTCAAGAACCTCCCAACGAGAATGTATGAATTGCATCAATGGTACATGAACATTACCAAGATTTCCGATCGATTGTCCCTCATGGTGAATGTCAAGGAGGAGCATTACTTCCATGAGAAAGCTGTGTCCATTGAGTATTCTGAAATGTTTCAGTTATACAATCAAGACGCACTCGACAAATCTATCGCCGCCTATTGTCTGTAAGTGATTTCTTTCTGTAATTTAAGTCTCAAGCTAGCTGTAGTGATCCTTTTGATCAATCATTACCTGTAATTATCCTCACTATATTCTTTTCTGTGGTATTATATGCATGATGAAGATGTATGAAATGAAAAAAAGGTGGACGCTTTGGCATTGGGTTCATTGACCCAAACACCATTAATGAATACACATGGAAAATAAATCCACATCATCAAAAGGCCGTAGAGGACAACATGCTAGAGTTCTTGAAGCGCCTCAAATACAATGAAGATATACTACTTCCTTACAACTTCCAGTGAGTCACACTGTCTTGTACTACAAATTCTCTGTTTTTGCCTACTAGCTAGCTACATGTTTTTGCTTACATATGCCCGCTTAATTAAGACATGCAAACGTGTGTGCATGCAGATTTCACTGGGTCTTGTGTATCATTAAAGTTGACGCCGGAACAGTTGAAATACTGGACTCACTACTCAAAGAAAAAACTGACTATAACATCTTGTTTGGGATAGTCAACAGGTAATTTCAATCATTATTAACTATATATCTCGGCCTATTTAGTTCGTCATTTTTCATGATATGAACTATTTAATAACCCCTTTATTCATTTTCTTTGTCGGCGGGCAGGGCTTGGGCAAGGTTCATCAGCGTGACCCCAGGAGAATGAAAAAAGCTTAAATGGTTTCGACCCAAGGTAAGTAATTAAGTAGTACTAGCTAGCTAGCTAGCTGCCATCTCTTTAATTATCATGCTTGATTAATTATTATCTGATCAAATTCCATTCTCGTAAAGGCCCTCAAGCAGGCGCGAGGGACTGATCTGTGTGCATTCTGCGCTTGCGAGAACATTCGCATGATGGCGTCCAAAGGAGCAGATCTCAAAGACAGGAATGGGTACGCTTGTCAAAACACTATTCACAATTTTACACCATTATCGATATCTAGTCACACAACTAATACACATGCATATTGATCTCCTTCTTAACAGTTCACAGAGAGTGGGAGAAGCTCCTAGAAACGGAGCGTAGAAGCACTTCAAGAGGAAATAGCGGGATTTTGCTCGACCAGGTCATAAATCCAAGGAGAATACTATTACCCGCTACCGCCCCATGAAAACCACTTCCAATTGTCATCGTGTTCAAGGCACCAATTAGGCTAATGCCACTGGCTCAAGGCAACATGCATATGTAGGAGAAATTGTATATAGCTATACATGTGTGTATGTGTGAATTAATTAATATGATGGTTTGTGAGACATTGATATATATATATGCATGATTGGTTCTACTAGAAATTCTATTTATATATATATATATATATATATATATATATATATATATATATATATATATATATATATATATATATATATATATATATATATATATATATATATATATATATATATATATGCATAACGGTACAATGTGTAGTATCGTAAAATACCAGCAAACGAAAAAAGAATTAAAATGGAAACACAAAATTAAATGAAAAGAAATCATAAAACTAAAACCCCCAAACCTTATAGTACCGGTTGGTCTTACCAACCGGTACTAAAGGGCTCCAGTTCCTCGAGCTGGCTCGCGTTACGTGAGTTTTTTAGCACCGGTTCGTGCTGAACCGGTACTAAAGGGGGCTTTAGTGCCCACACTTTAGTGCGGTTATGGAACCGCACTAAAGGGCCTTATAAACCGGTGCTATAGCCGGTTCTGCACTAGTGCGAAGCGCCTGTTTGGTGTCTCGGGAACCCTGCACACATCGCTCGGGGGCCGATGTGGAAACCTCGCCAGACTTCTCATGGATGGAACCTGAATAGGCGATAAAACTGGACTAGAGACTTGAGTGTTTAGGTAGGCTGTGGCCGACACCCATGTTGGCCTTCCGCTTGAAGGTTGCCGAGTACATGTCGTGCAAACGGCGGTAAGTGGTGAGAGCGTGTGTGAAGAAGTACACCCCTGCAGGGTTAACATCATGTATTCGAATAGCCGTGTCCGCGGCAAAGGACTTCTGGGTTGCCTATAACAGTTCATAGACAAGTGAAAGTGGATACTCTATAATACGCAAGATAAGCGTGAGTGCTATGGATGGCGTTCTCGTAGGGAGACGGGAGCAGATCCATAGTGGTGTATTGATATGGTGAATATGTGGACTCGTGTGCGCCACGTCAAAATAGTTACTTGCAGTCGTAGTTTAGGATAGCCACCGAGTCAAAGCTGGCTTGCTGCAGTCAAACTCCACCACCCCCTTTGTTGATAATGATGCATATGTAGTTAGTTCTGATGTAAGTCTTGCTGAGTACATTTGTACTCACGTTTGCTTATTTTATATTTTGCAGAGAGACGTCAGCCTCGCTAGTAGTTCCGCGTGGACTTCGACGTTTAGCTTGTTTCCTCAGCTACGATCTTGTGCCCTCGGCAGGATCTGGTAGATAGTCAGGCTTCTCAGCCTTTTTCATTTATAGTTGTCTCCGTACTCGGACATGTTAAGCTTCCGCATGTGCTTTGACTCAGATGTTTCAATGTTGGGTCATGAGACCCATGTTTGTAATATCTCGCCTCCTCGAGCCTAATGAATAAATACTTTCAACAGAGAGTTATGTTGTGATGCCATGTTGTATTTACACATATCGAGCATATTGTGTGTATGTTTGAAATGCTTGGTATGTGTGGATCCGACTATCTAGTTGTTTATCCTTGGCAGCCTCTCTTATGGGGAAATGTAGTCTAGTGCTTCCTTGAGCCATAGTAGTCCGCTACAGCCCGTTCACCGGAGTCCCGCTAGCCCAAAGACTACCGCTCGTGACACTTGATCGGCCGGCATGTGTTTCACTTCGCTCATGTGTCTGCATTCTTCGAGGAAATGTCACGCGGTGACATCCGGAGTCCTGCCTAGCCTGCTACAGCCCGGTTCCCGGAGTCCTGTTAGCCCAGTGCTACAGCCCGGATTCACACGCTGTTGACCGACATGCTCGATGTGATTCATGTATGCCTGTCCCCATGGGTTAGTGCCGCTTTGGGTTCACGACTAGCCATGTCGGCCCGGGTTCTCTGTCATATGGATGCTAGCGACACTATCATATACATGAGCCAAAAGGCGCAAACGGTCCCGGGCCATGGTAAGGCGACACCCGTGGGAATACCGTGCGTGAGGCCGCAAAGTGATATGAGGTTTTACCGGCTAGATCGACGTGACTTGGAATCGGGGTCCTGACAGAACTTCTTTTCTAACTTTCTCACTGCATTGCAATAACCAGTCATAGTTGGGCTTCTGACATCCCACTCCTTCATCACTTGATTGAACACTAAATCCGAGTCGCCATAGACCATGAGGCGACGGACGCCGAGTGAAATGGCCATACACAACCCGTACAGAAGTGCCTCATATTCAGCTTCGTTGTTGGAGGAGTCAAAGTGAATCTGGAGAACATAGCTGAGTTTGTCACCATGGGGGGCTACCAACACCACCCTAGCACCAAAACCATTCAGCATCGTGGATCCATCGAAGAACATGGTTCAATGCTCCGAGTGAATCTGAGTCAGCAGTTGCTGTTCGATCCACTCAGCGAGGAAATCTGCCATTGCTTGGGACTTGATAGCTTTCTTTGCCTCAAACTTGATATCCAAGGGAAGGAGTTCAATCACCCACTTTGCCACTCGATCATTTGCATCTCTGTTGTTCAAAATTTCTGATAATGGAGCGTCGCTGACGACTGTAATGGAATGATCAGAGAAATAGTGTGCAACCTTCTTTGTAGTCATGTAAATCCCATAAACGAGCTTCTGATAATGTGGACATCTTTGCTTTGATGGAGTCAGAACTTCAGAAACATAATATACTGGGCGTTGAACTTTATAGGCTTTTCCTTCTTCTTCCCGCTCGACCGTGAGTACTGTACTGACAACTTGTCCATTGGCTGCAATGTAAAGCAGTAAAGGCTCTTTGCTGATTGGGGCAGCGAGCACCAGCTGGGTGGAAAGCAGGGCTTTGAGCTCTACAAATGCTGCATCAGCTTCAGGAGTCCACTCGAACTTATCAGACTTCTTCATCAGTCGGTAAAGAGGCAATGACATTTCACCGAGGCGAGAAATGAATCAACTCAAGGCGGCCAAACAACCAGTAAGCTTCTGGACATTGTGCACACGCACAGGGCGTTTCATCCGGAGTATAGCACCAACCTTCTCTGGGTTAGCGTCGATCCCTCGTTCGGAAACGAGGAAACCGAGTAACTTTCCGCCAGGAAATCTGAATGTGCACTTTGATGGATTAAGCTTGATATCATAACTTTTGAGGTTGGCAAAAGTTTCAGCAAGGTCAGCCAGCAGGTCGGAACCCTTACGTGACTTGACCACAATGTCATCCATGTATGCTTCCACATTCCGACTGATTTGAGTGAGTAACACTTCTGAATCATCCTCATGAATGTGGCTCCGGCGTTCTTCAGACCGAATGGCATGGTGACGTAACAAAAGCATCCGAATGGAGTGATGAAAGCTGTTTTTATCTCATCAGGTCCATACTGTCGAATATGATGATACCCGGAATAGGCATCCAGAAAAGACAATTGCTCACACCCCGCAGTCGAGTCAACGATTTGGTCGATGCGGGGGGGGGGGGGGAGAGGAAAATGATCTTTCAGGCAGGCCCAATTGATATGTTTGAAGTCAATGCACATGCGAAGTGAATCATCCTTCTTGGGGACCATGACAACATTGGCGAGCCACTCGGAGTGGTAGATTTCTCAGATGAACTCAGCTGCCAGGAGCCGAGCCACTTCCTCAATTGCTTTTCTCTTCTGTACGACGGACCGCCGAAGATGTTCTTTGACCGGTTTCACTTTCGGGTCGACTCGCAAACGGTGCTCTGTCAGAAGGTTTCCATGCAAAGATGTCCCAATTCTCACGGAGGAACTGGCTGAGCGCTTCTTCCTATTTGCTGTCGAGTGTTGTTGAGATATGAGTCGGAGCAGCATTGGGATCGGTCAGGTGAATATGAATCGGCTTCATTTCACCGGACGACTGAAATGCAGAGTCTGTGGCAGGTTTCTTGGCTCACAACAAATCACTCGGATCTGCATTTTTCTGGTACTCTTGCAATTCTACTACTGCCATGTGTCGGGGGAAGCTGATAGTTACCCACCGAACCACTATGGGACCTAGCGCCAGACGTGCTAGAGAAGTATGATGGCAGGACGCATCCGTCGGAGTTCCTCAGCATCTACACCATCGCGGTGCAAGCTGCAGGGGGACGAGACGACATGATCCTAGCCAACTACTTCCGCCGGGTATCGCCCAATGTCGATCTTGGCTCATGCACTTGCCGGACAGCCCATATCCTCTTGGCAGATCTATGCCATCAGTTTGTCGGCGCCTTCACAGGCGGCCACAAACCCCATGGCCAGGAGAGCGACCTTCACCTACTCGCCCGCAAGGAAGGAGAGTCCTCGCAAGTTCATCCGTAGATTCAGCCGTGTGCACTACAACATCCCGTGATGTCCACCTGCCGCTGGTGATCAGCAGCGTTTCATCGTAACGCGGAACCACAGGATGAGGGAGGAGATGGCGATGTGCAAAGTCAAGGACGCCAAGAGCTGTATGCCTTGGCCGACAAGTGTGCACGTCTTTGAGGAAGGAGAAGACTCCAGAGAGAATGCAAGCAGGATCTGATCAGAGGAAACCGCCCGGCGAAGAAGAGCCGGCACGGAACAATGTAAAGAAGAAAGGCAAAGAAGTGCTAGTTGTCGAGGAGTCCGCAATGAGGTGGCGCCAAGAAGGCCAAGGTTGGTGGCTCCGCAAGGAGGTTGCCACGACACCGATCGCCAACCTGTGGCGCGGCCGCCGACAAGCAGTGACAGCTCCAACAAACAAAAGACTCGCAAGATTCACCGCACTAAGGGCCATGACCTCCGTGAGTTGCAAGAAGGTCGAGCAGCTTGTTGAACAGCGAAGGCTGAGTACGAGCGGCGCGACAAGGAGAAGGCCCAAGAAGGTGCTGGGGAGTTAGCAAGAAGCGACCGGCCGGGAGGACGCCGCGGCAAGGCCAAATAGCGGCAAGGTGACAGACCTCCCCGCGGCCGCGACAAGGACGAAGGCGACGATGACGATGAAGATATGGAGGATGACGAACCGATGAGCAGGAGTTTCAGAAAGAAACAGAGGACCTTCATGTTGACGGCGGTGCCTCGCATACTTCACACCGCCAACTCAAGCAATGGATGCGGAAGTTAATGCAGCAGTAACCATCCGTGAGAGTCGCCGCAAGCTCAAATGGTCCAAGACGCCTATCATCTTTGATATTGAGGACCACCCTGATCGCATAATCTGCGGTCGGGTGCTTGCCGATGTTGGTCTCACCAACTATCCGCAACCTCAAGGTCACCAAGATGTTAGTTGACGGCGGGCCGGCTTAAACCTGATCTCCTCCGCAGTGCTCCGTAAGCTTCAAATCCTCGACAACGAGCTCAAGAGATCGGCACGCTCCAAGGAATCAATCCAGGAAGGAGCAAGTCAAGGGGAAGATCACGCTGCCGTAACATTTGGCAGCGAGCTGAACTTCGAATCGAGAGGGTCACGCTCGACGCTGTTGATTTTCCATTGCCTTATAATGGGATACTTGGCCGCCCAAAGACTCGCTAAGTTCATGGCAGCCTCTCATTATGCATACAACTTACTCAAGATGGCAGGCCCGATAAGCGTCATCTCTGTCCATGGCGACAAGAAGGATGCTCTTATCTCAGGCCGACAAGATCACCGGGAGGCAGCAACCACGGTAGATAGCAAATCACTTGCCGCCGAAGCTCCCGGGGAAGAAGAAGACCAAGTCCGGCAAGAGCTCTGATGCCCACTCCGGCAAGCGCACCTCTTCGGAGTGCTGCACTACCGTCGAGGACGCACCATCGAGCTCCACCGGCAAGTGCAAGAAGACAATGGCAGCTCCGCCAAAGAACAATAAGGTGCCCGCCAAGGAGGACGGCACTGGTGGTACCTTCACCATCAGTGCCACTCTCGACCCTAAATAGGAAGGCGCGCTCGTTGCTTTCCTACGGGCAAATGTCGATGTGTTTGCATGGCAACCGTCTGACATCCCCGGTGTTCCCAGGAAAGTAATTGAGCACCACTTAGCTGTCTGTCCTCATGTGCGGCCCGTCAAGCAGAAAGTCAGGAAACAGGCAGTGGAGCGCCAAGAATTCATTGCAGAGGAGATCAAGAAATTGGAAGCAGCAGGCCTTGTCAGAGGAGTGCTCCATCCAACGTGGTTGGCCAATCCTGTAGTTGTACGCAAGGCAAATGGGAAATGGAGACTTTGTATTGACTTTACAGATGTTAATAAAGCTTGTCCCAAAGACCCATTTCCCTTGCCGCGCATCGACCAGATTGTTGACTCCACGGCTGGATGTGATTTTCTTTCATTTCTTGATGCATACTCAGGATATCATCAGATCTTCATGGCAGAAGAGGATGAGGAGAAAACCACATTCATCACCCCATGTGGCACATACTGTTTCATACGGATGCCTTTCAGACTAAAGAATGCTGGTTCAACGTTTGCAAGAGTAGTCCATGACGCTTTTGAGCCGCAAATGCACAGAAATGTAGAAGCCTACATGGATGACATAGTGGTCAAGAGCAAAGACAGGGCAACTCTGGTTCAAGATTTAGATGAGACCTTTGCGATCTGCTAAGATCAACCTCAAGCTCAACCCCGAGAAGTGCGTGTTTGGAGTTCCTTCCGCAAGCTTCTCGGTTCTTCGTGTCTCAAAGCAGGGAATTGAAGCCAATCCCGACAAGATCAAGGCCATTGAGCAGATTGAAGCACCAAAGCGCCAAGGATGTACGAAGACTTGCCGGGTTGCGTGGCTGCTCTCAGCAGGTTTATTTCTAGGTTCTGCTGAGCGCCTCTGCCATTTTTCAAGATTTTGAAAAAGGCAGGTCCAATGAAATGGACTCCCAAAGCGGAGGCTGCGCCACAGGACTTAAAAGGTACTCTGTCCTCCACTCCAATACTTGTCGCACCTAGGCCACAAGAGAAGTTGCTGCTGTATATAGCGGCAACCAATCAAGTGGTTAGTGCTGCGTTAGTAGCGGAGAGGGAGGCGACGATGAGCCAAGAACCAAGGCAGATGCATCCAGCGACAAGGTGGGGCTTCACCGTTAAGCTCGTCCCGATAAGGACGGATCTCATGCGAGGATTGCGAGAAGATGCGAAAAGGATGGTGCAGCGCCCGTGTACTTTGTCGTTCGCTTCGCAGGGGCTAGATCTAGGTACTCTGTGTGCAGAAATTGCTTTTCGCCTCCTCATGGCTCCTCGAAAGCTGCGCCATTACTTCCAAGCACATGAGATAACAGTCGCCACCGCTTCTCAAGAGAATATTGCAAAATCCGTTTACAGTGCAGGATTGTCGAAAGGGCACTAGAACTGTCAAGCTTTGGCCTCAAGTTTGAGAGCACTTCAACTATCCAAAGCAGAGCATTGGCGTAGTTTATAGCAGAATGGACGCCGACGCAAGATGAAGAAATTCCGAGACGAGCATCCCGCCAAGGAAGCAAGCAGAGTGGATAATGTACTTTGATGGTGCCTTCTCGCTGCAAGGCGCCGTGTTTGCGCGTGCTGCTTATCGCACTCCACCGGAGAGCACCTCAAGTACATAGTCCAGATGCACTTTCCGAAGGAGCAAGCAACAAACAATACTGCAGAGTATGAAGGTTTGCTTGCCGGTCTCAGGATCGCGGTAGACCTTGGGATCAAGAAGCTCATTGTCAGGGGTGACTCGCAGCTTGTCGTCCACAAAGTGAACAAAGATTATCAGAGTCCGTTGATGGAAGCCTACGTCGATGAAGTGAGAAAGCTAGAAGAACAGGTCGCCGGCGAGGAGGACGCGCGCGGCAACACTGGCGACGTCGCCACCATGGAGGAAGAGGCTGGTGCCGATGGGTCCACCGGCGAAGAGGCCGCCAAGGCTTCCGCCGCAAAGGCTGGCGAGGGGTCTGGTGATCGTACTGACGACCCTGAGGCCGCAGGAGCGCCAGCGCCATTAATCGACCGCCGATCCTCCGCCACCGACGCAGCGCCAGTTCAAGAGCCCCAGCCCGCGCTTATCTCAAGGCCGGGCGACGGTGTCTTCATCAAGCTCCTCGGGCGCCGAGCCCTGTGGCGCCGGTCAAGGGGAGACCTTTGACAAAGAGCTGCTCGCCTCCGCTGGGCTGTCGCTGGTTGACGCGCCAAGCAGCAGCAGAACGAAGTCCGAGGAGGAGCAGCTGCCGAAGAAGTTGTTGTCGCCTCTACCGCGCCTCGGCTGCCAAGCCGGAGTCCTGGGAAGCACTTGTCGCGAGGGCGGAGCAGACATGGAGAAGCGCGCAAGAGCTCGTGCGCCAACCAAGCAGCCCCTCCGGACGTGGCGTAAGAGCGGGGCGATCACGATGAGCGCACAGCCTTCATCCTTGAGAAGGGTGAGGTCGAGGAGCAGCAATGGCTTGCCGGGCAGAAGCTATCTCGCAAGAAGAAGGCGAAATGGGCGCAGCGGAAGATCAACCTTGACAGCTATGAGGAAGAGCTTACACGCTGAAAGCAATCACTTGGCGGAGCTCTCAAGGAAGCGGGCGACGCTGCCGCAGCTGCCGAGGCCGCCAAGAAGGAGTTGGAGAAAAGTGACGCAGCTGGAGGCCAGCCTTCGAAGAGCGGGCGAGGAGTCGCTGCTGCTGAAGCACGAGCGCGAGAGGACGCCTACACTCTTGGCGAAGTTGCAGGCCGCCTCGCTGAGAGGATCAAAGTGCTCGACGCCGCCAAGGACTCCAAGGCAGATCTTGAGCTGAAGCTGACCACCTTGATGGAGACGCTGGACGGTGCCAAGGAGCGGGAAGCGGGTCTGTTGGAGAAGATCAAGGCCAACGAGGAGCTCCTAGCTAATGCCACGACCGCCCATAACACCTTTCAGAGAGAACGTGATGCACCGGACCGAGGGTCTTGTAAATACAGCCGCCGCCATCGACAAGGAGCTGATGGAGCTGGGATGGTGGATCTCGGTACTCCACCGACGAGCATCTCCAACCCAGCGCCAAGCTCACCTGTTCTTCAAGGGCGTGGTGGCGGCTTCTCCAGCGGGTTCGGAAGAGATCCCAAAGCAGCTGGCCGACGAGTCGCGCCAAATCTGTGCAGGGGCTCTTCAAGGTGCCGATGAAGGTGGCCTTCCGCAATCCAGCGTTAGCTTCGCCAACGCCCTCAAGTCCTTGCCGCCGATCGCCGATGTTGAAGCGCCAAGGCCTTTGTCGCACCCATTGTGGACAGGGTGAGCGGGTCAAGAGGGTCGATGGCGCACCGCGTAGACTAGGCCGCCCATTTTATCTTTCCCTTGTCGCCGATCATGTTTAGGAGAACAATCTATTAGATCTCATGACAAGCTACTTTTGTAATATAACTCTATCTTAGGCAATGATTGCAACGTTATTTCCTTTACTTGATTCCTCCTTTGTATGTTTGTGCCCTATGCTTTTAGGGAACTTGTCGGCGCTGGCACCTTTGTCATGAAGCGCCGAAAAGGAACATCGCAGCTGGCGGTGCCGCCCCGACAAGCAACCTCGTCGCAACTAGTTGCAGCTCACTTAAGTTGTTGAGCGGACTCAAACAAAGTAAGGGCTAAACTAGCTACGAGTTGGTTCCTCCGCCACACAGGTTTTCCATACAAAGTAATCGTCGCTCGAGGAAGATAACTTAAAATAATTTAAAAACTGATTGCTCAAACTTAGGCAACTTAGCTTTTCTGTTGCTTGCTTCCCGGCAAGGCGACACTTCCTCGAAGCGACGCCAGGCCCACACCATTATCTTCTCCTCCCCGCTAACTTGTGGGTGGATGAACCTTCCTTTCTTTGAGAAAAGAAAGAAGAGAAAATAAAGTTATGGAGCCTTGTGGCTCGTTATTGCTTACCGGGTGTGGATGCTGCACAAAATGTTAGATAACACATGCAAAAAAGGATTATGAAAGCATGTATTTGACAAGTTGTGCGCAACACATGAGCTTTACTGATGCACGGGGTCTGCGCCCGGCTTTCTACAAAGGATTACATGCAACATCGGCAAGACTTGTATAAAAGGTGGTTGCCGGAACAGGTTCCGCAACCGCTACTCGATGGGTAAAACTTACGAAGATGCTCAATGTTCCGTGAGTTGCTCACCGAATGCCATCTTCGGTCTCAAGGAGGACAGCGCCAGTGCCTAGTGACTCGCTTCACCCGATAAGGGCCTTCCCACTTTGGCGCCAACTTGTTGGAATTTTGGCGGATCGAACGCGCTTAAAGAACAAGGTCGCCTTCCTCAAGCTTCGCACTAACTTTGCGGTTGTGGTAGCAACGCAAAGCTTGCCGGTAACGAGCAGCTCGCATAACGGCTCAAGACGGTCCTCCTCAAGGAGCAGTCGGCCATCTTGTCGCAGCTGCTCTTGCTCAAGCTCATCATAAGCGAGTACTCGAGGTGACCCAGATACGAAGTTCCGTGGGAGAACTGCCTCGCTCCATAGACTAGAGCGAAGGTGTCCGCCGCGGCTCGACGGCGCCGCCCCGATCGACCAAAGAACCACCGCAGCTCGATCCAGCTTTCTTCCGCACTTGTGCAGCCTGTCGAAAGTTTTGGTCTTGAGTCCTTGCAGACTTCAGCTTTTCCTCTTCGCTGACCGCTGCTCCTGGGTGAGCAATGAAGCAAAGCAGATCTTGGCGCCAAGATCTTGGACGATCGCATGAAGGTGCGGCTCAGAACTGTGCCGTTGTCGGTGATGATCCCGATAGGAATCCCAAAACGGCAAACAATTGACCAAGAACCCGACCGCCGACCGTGGCTGCCACCTTCCTCATCGCTTCCACTTCCGCCACTTTGTGAACTTGTCGATTGCAACGCATAAGATCAAAGCCCCGACAGCTCGGGGAAGGGGCCGAGGATGTCGAGCCCCGACCAAAAATGGCCAGATAAAGGGATCGTCCGAGAGCTTGAGCTGGCTGGTGTATCTGCTTGAATGGAACCGCACGCTTCACACTTGGTTACTTGTGCAGTTGCATCCCGGAGGGCTGTCGGCCGAAGAAACCTTGCCGGAAAGCTTTGCCGGCAAGTGCTCTTGTGCCAATGTGGTGACCACATATGCCTCCATGTATCTCGCCAACAGCTTCGCCCATCTTCCCGTGAATACACTTCAATTTCACACCGTTGAGTCTTCTTCGCATAGCAGTGCCGTCGACAAACCGGTACATACTTGACCGCCGGGCTACTCTTTCCGCTTCTTCGCTTCTTCGGAAGTTCTCCGTCTCAAGGAAATGGACGATCCGCTGTGCCCACGCCGGAGCTTGCGGCTCGACAACAAGGACTAAAGGCACATCGCTGCCGGGAACATCCGCTTCACGGAAGAACTCTGCGGCTCCGCCGAGCTTGATGTTCCCCGGCAAGCTTGCCGGAGCAAAACTTGTCGAGAGCGTCTGCTTCAAGGAAACAAACCCTAGGGCTTGTCGGAGCGGACTGCTCCTCAGCACTTTTGGTGTTGAACTTAGGGACCTTCGCGGCGGCGGCTTCGGGGAGCTCGGCCGGGAAGTAGTCACCAGTAATCAACTTCCTCTTCTTGTTCTGTCCAGTTGATGGCGTTATAGTTGGTTGAGTCAGCTTGAGCACAAAAATTCTTGGTTCCACAGGTAACTTGAGTGCGGCGCCACTTTGAAGGCCTGCAAATGGAACATGTTCCAAGAGCTCAGAATGATATTGCTGATGGCCTGTCAAAGTGTTCTTCTAGCTTTCTCACTTCATCGACGTAGGCTTCCATCAACGGACTCTGATAATCTTTGTTCACTTGGCGGACGACAAGCTGCGAGTCACCCCGACAATGAGCTTCTTGATCCCAAGGTCATCATGATCTCGAGACCGCAAGCAAACCTTCATACTCGCAGATTGTTTGTTGCTTGCTCCTTGGGAAAGTGCATCCGGACTATGTACTTGAGGTGCTCTCCGGTGGGTGCGATAAGCAGCACGCCGCACCGGGCGCTTTGCAGCGAGAAGGCACCATCAAAGTACATTATCCACTCTCTGCTTGCTTCCTTGACGGGATGCTCGCTCGAATTTCTTCATCTTGCTTCAAGGCCCATTCTGCTATAAACTCGCCAATGCTCGCTTTGGATAGTTGAAGTGCTTTCAAACTTGAGGCCAAAGCTTGACAGTTCTAGTGCCCACTGACAATCCTGCCTCTGCTTCGGATTTTGCAATATTCTCTTCAGGGAAAGCGAGTGACGATCGTTATCTCATGTGCTTGGAAGTAATGGCGAGCTTTCGAGGCCATGAGGAGGCCGAAGCAATTTCTGCACACCGTGAGTACCTAGATCTAGCCCCCAGGTTTAACCGACAAAGTACACCGGGCGCTGCACCATCCTTTTCTGATCTTCTCGCAATCCTGCAGATCCGTCCTTGTCGGGACCAGAGCTTAACGGTGAAGCCCCGCTTGTCGCTGGATGCATCCGCCTTGGTTGTTGGCTCATCGCCCGCCTCCCTCTCCGCTACTAACGCAGCACTAACCACTTGATTGGTTGCCGCTATATACAGCAGCAACTTCTCTTGTGGCCTAGGTGCGACAAGTATTGGAGTGGAGGACAGTACCTTTTTAAGTCTGCAGCAGCAGCCTCCGCTTTGGGAGTCCATTTCATTGACCTGCCTTTTTCAAAATCTTGAAAATGGCAGGGCGCCGCCAGCAGACCTAGAAATAAACTCCGCCGAGAGCAGCCACGAACCGCAAGTCTTCGTACATCCTTGACGCGCTTTGGTGCTTCAATCTGCTCAATGGCCTTGATCTTGTCGGGATTGGCTTCAATTCCCCGCTGAGACACGAAGAACCCGAGAAGCTTGCCGGAAGGAACTCCAAACACGCACTTCTCGGGGTTGAGCTTGAGGTTGATCTTGCGCAGATTCGCAAAGGTCTCATCTAAATCTTGAACCAGAGTTGCCCTGTCTTTGCTCTTGACCACTATGTCATCCATGTAGGCTTCTACATTTCGTGCATTTGCGCTCAAAAGCCGCCATGGACTACTCTTGCAAACGTTGAACCAGCATTCTTAGTCCGAAAGGCATCCGTGATGAAACAAAGATGTGCCACATGGGGTGATGAATGGGTTTTCTCCTCATCCTCTTCGCCATGAAGATCCGATGATATCTCGAGTATGCATCAAGAAATGAAAGCAAATCACATCCAGCCGTGGAGTCAACAATCTGTCGATGCGCCGCAAGGGAAATGGGTCTTTGGGACAAGCTTTATTAACATCTCGTAAAGTCAATACAAAGTCTCCATTTCCCATTTGCCTTGCGCATAACCACAGGATTGGCCAACCACGTTGGATGGAGCACCTCCGACAAGGCCTGCTGCTTCCAATTTCTTGATCTCCTCTCGCAATGAATTCTGGCGCCCACCGCTGCTTCCCGACTTTCGCTTGACGGCCGCACATGAGGACAGATAGCTAAGTGGTGCTCAATTACTTTCCGGGAACACCGGGATGTCGACGGTTGCCATGCAAACACATCGACATTTGCCCGCAGAAAGCAACGAGCGCTTTTTCCTATTTAGGGTCGAGAGTGGCACCGATGGTGAAGGTACCACCAGTGCCGCCCTCCTTGGCGGCACCTTCTTGTTCTTTGGCGGAGCTGCCATTGTCTTCTTGCACTTGCCGGTGGAGCTCGATGGTGCGCCCTCGACGGTAGTGCAGCACCAAGAGGTGCGCTTGTCGGAGGGGCATCGAGCTCTTGCCGGACTTGGTCTTCTTCTTCCCCGGAGAGCTTCAGCGCAAGTGATTTGCTATCTGCCGCGGTTGCTGCCTCCCGGTAGATCTTGTCGGCACAGATAAGAGCATCCTTCTTGTCGCCATGGACAGAGATGACACTTATCGGGCCTGACATCTTGAGTAAGTTGTATGCATAATGAGAGGCTGCCATGAACTTAGCGAAAGTGCTGGACGCCAAGTATCCCATTAGAAGGCAATGGAAAATCAGCAACGCCGAACGTGACCTCTCAGCTGAAGTTCAGCTCGCTGCCAAATGTTACCGGCAACGTGATCTTCCGCTCGCTTGCTCCTTCCCGGATTGATTCCTTGAACGCGCAGCCTCTTCGAGCTCGCTGTCAGGATTTGAAGCTTCGAGCACCGCGAGGAGATCAGGTTTAAGCCGCCCCGCCATCAACTAACATCTTGGTGACCTTGAGGTTGCGGATAGTTGGTGAGACCAACATCGGCAAGCACCCGACCGCAGTTATGCGATCAGGGGTGGTCCTCAATATCAAAGATGATAGGCGTGTTGGACCATTTCGAGGCTTGCGCGACTTCACGGATGGTTCTCGCTGCATTAACTTCCCGCATCCATTGCTTGAGTTGGCGGTGTGAAGTATGCGAGAGGCACCGCCACAACGCAGAGGTCCTCTGCTTTCTCAAACTCCTGCTCATCAGTTTCGCCATCCTCCATATCTTCATCGCCATCGCCGCTTTCGTCCTTGTCGCGCCGCTGGGAGGTCTGTCACCTTGCCGCTTATTTGGCCTTGTTACAAGGCCCTCCCCGCCCGGTCGCTTGCTAATCTCCCCAGCACCTTCTCGGGCCTTCTCCTTGTCGCGCCAGACTCAGCCTTCGCTGTTCAACAAGCTGCTCGACCTTCTTGCAGCCTCGAGGTCATGGCCCTTGGTGCGTGAATCTTGCAAGATTGCTTGTTGAGCTGTCCTGCTTGTCGGCGGCCGCCACAAAGTTGGCGGGGCGGTGTCGCGGTAACCTCCTTGCCGGAGCCACCAACCTTGGCCTTCTTGGTGCCACCTCCGTTGCCGGACTGCTCGACAACTAGCACTTCTTTGCCTTTCTTCTTTCTGTTGTTCCGCCGCCGGCTCTTCTTCGCCGGGGCGGTTTCCTCACGATCAGATTCTGCTTCTGCATTCTCTCCTGGGAGTCTTCTCCTTCCTCAAAGACGCGCACACTTGTCGCCAAGGCATACAGCTCATCGACGCCCTGAATTTGCACATCGCCATCTCCTCCCTCATCCTGCGGTTCCAAGACGTTTCGATGAAACGCGCTGATCACCGCGGCAGGTGGACATCCGGATGTTGTAGTGCACATACTGAATTCGATGAACTTGCGCAGGACTCTCCTTCCTTCCGGCGAAAGGTGAAGGTCACTCTCGCCATGGGTTTGTGGTCACCGTGAAGGCACCGACAAACCGATGGCATAGATCTGCCCAAGAGGATATGGAGCTGTCCGGCAAGTGCATGAGCCAAGATCTGACATTGGGCTTCAAGACAGCCGGGAAGTAGTTGGCTAGGATCTTGTCGCCTCGCCCCCCGCAGCTTGCACCGCGATGGTGTAGATGCCGAGGAACTCCGACGGATGCGCCCTGCCATCATACTTTCTAGCACGCCCGGCTTGAAATTTTTCTTGTCGGCCATCGGACTTGCCGCAGCTCACAAGTGAACGCAGGGCAACCTACCGCAGACGGCAAGTCACCTGGTTCTTCGGGCGCATGCACGCCGACAGAGGGCCTAGCGCCGCTGGTCGGATTGACGCTGCTTTCGACGCCGATGCGAAGTTCGAAGCGCCTTCTTGTTGCCGTTTGAAGAACTTGGCACTGATCACGGCGAGCTCAGGATCCGGCGACGCGTGGAGTCGCTGCCGAGGTGGATCCGACGAGTCGGCGATCTTGGCCTTCGTGTGAGAGTGCATGGTGGTTGCACCCCGCAGGTTTTTGCCGCCACCGCTCGCGTTTTGTCGCTCGCCGCGCAGCGATGTGCTTGGTTGCCGCGAACGCCGCCGCTGGCAAAGCCGGCGAGACTCGATGGTGGCTCTCCATTCGCCGACCTTGTCCGCCGCCGGAGGGTAATCCAGAGCAGCTTGAGCTCGCGCCAAAGCTTCGCTGAGTAGGGTGGCAATGGCGAACGGTGCGAGGAGCGGATATGCTCGACTTCTAAATACGCTAGAAGGAGCAGTATCCCGCCCAGCGATCGCGCCCCACTCGCACCAGCCTGCTGGCGCGCGAGCTGTTCTTGAGCGCCCCGGATCCACCAGCCGATCTTGGCCCAACGAACGCATGGCGCCATGGCAGCACCATGACGCTGTTGGTCTCAAGGCCCCGAGATGGACGCTGCACGCGTACGGACGCCGAGGTTTGCGCCATGCTGTCCTTGGACTTAGCAGTGACACGGCCCCTCGCCGACGCCCGCTTCTTCCGGCCAAGATCTTCCCCACCACTCGCCGGCTCCGGTGGTGGTGGGTTTGACGCGACGGCTCTGCTGCCGCTGAAGCCTTCTTCTTCGGTGGCATGTTGATGAAGATGATGAAGATGTTGCTCGTGAACGCCAGATCAGGTTCACAGCCTCGACGCCTCTACCTAGCGCGCCAAAGATGTCGGGGAAGCTTGATCATAACGCATTTAACACCTATGGGACCTGGCGGACCGAGTCCCTTTGGTTCGGTGGGGGCGGAGATTGCACGAAGAGCAGATCGAGGTGATGCACACGAGCAGTTTACCCAGCTTCGAGCTCTCCGAGAGATAATACCCCTACCGCTGCTTGTCCGATTATATTATGTTCTTGCTAGGAAGCACAGAGAGCTACAAAACCTAGCTTGAGTGTGTAGTCTCGAATGAGTCGAACCAGCCGAACCCCCACGCTATGCATGGGCCTCCTTTTATAGGCTCAAGGGGTCACCACAGGTGGCAACGTAAACAAGGGAAAAATGGGAAAATGAGTTGCGTTGGTACAACTACTTTGTACAGTGTATTCTACCTAACTCGACGGCAAGGGACAAAAGCATTAAATGCCCGCCCATGTCGCCTAAACAAAGTGTAGTAGGATCGTCAGGGCGCCACCGCCGCCACGATGGCACCCCTGTTAGCGCCGCCATCGCTGTTCTCCGCTGGTTGCACAGCCTTCTGACACGCACGCCGAATGGCCCCATGGCGACATCGCTGGTGGATGAGCCGGAGCAGATAAAGAGAGGTTGCCGCCACGGCAAGCACCTTGCCGCTGCTGAATCCTTGTCGCCTCGGGAGCTTGTCGCCACCAGCCTTCCCGGCAAGCTCCTCTTGCCGGGTCTTGTCTTCGCGTGCCTTGAGTAGCCTTCCGCAAGCTCCTCTTGCCGGGTCCTTGTCTTCTTGGCTTAAATACTTTGTTCTTGAATGGCTCCAAAGGAACCACACGGAGGACCTTGGCGGTCACTAGGCAGCCCCGCCGTGGGTGCTGAAACGCCTGCACGAAGTTCGGGATACTAGGTACCTTTACTCTAGTACAATCGACACCATCTGCATCGGTGATTT